>JAHHZJ010002046.1:0-30097 GCA_021437245.1 Aegilops speltoides
GCCCGAAGCCCGGAAGCCCGGCGCCAAATCGGCGCCGACAAGACCCTGGGGTGCCACTACCATCCCCCGCCCGAAGCTGGTCGCCCGGGCCAACCCGGCGCCGACTCCATTGCGTCGTCGGACCCCGGAACTCGCCGTGACCAGCGCCAAGTTCTCCAAACGGCGCACGAAAACGCTTCGTACTCGCCCGAGCACAAAAGAAAGCCGGACGTCAATCGACCAGCGTCTGGGCCCTTGTCGACATGCGCGCAACAGGCGACTTGCCGTCTGTGGCGAGTTGCCTGCGTTCACCGTGAGCTATCAAGTCCGATGGCCCGCACCAGAACTTCAAGCGGCGTGCCGAAATGCGATGGCAGGATACATCCGTCGGAGTTCCTTAGCGTCTACACCATCGCGGTGCGAGGCTGCGGGGCGAGCGAAGATCCTCGCCAACTACTTCCGCTGGTGCTCAAGCCCAATGTCGGATCTTGGCTCATGCACTTGGACGCTCCATCTCTTGTTGGGCGGACCTTGTCACCGGTTTGTCGGCGCCTTCACGGTGACCACAAACCACATAGCCGAAGAGTGATTTGCATCTGCTCTCGAAAGGAGGAGAACCTCTGCGAAAGTACATCTGAAATTTAGCAGGTGCAGCGAACATCCCGGACGTCCACTGCGCGGTTATCGGCGCATTCCATCGAGCGTCTTAACCGCCGGATGAGGAGAATGGCGATGTGCAAGATTTGGGATGTCGTGAGCTATATCTCCGGCGACCGTGTTGCAAAATTTGAGGGGGAGGAAAATCCCGGAGGGCTGCAAGGCGAAGGATCGGCGGTGAGAGGACACCGCTCGGCAAGAAGGAAGGGCGAAACAACGAAGAAAAAGGCTAAGGGCGTGCTAGTGGTTGAGCAGTCCGGCGGAAGGCTGGCAAGGCCAAACCCAGCGAATCCGGCAAGGACCGTGGTGGCGCCCGACAGCGGGACAGCTCGGCAAGCAATATTGCAAGATCCATCGGACCAAGGCCCACGATCTCCAAGCATGCAAGAAATTGAGCAGATGGCGGAGCTGCGAAAGCGAATATGGCGCGCGACAAGAAAAGGCCGAAAGGTGGCGGGGATCGGCAAAGCTTCCCGGGGAGGCGCGCCAAGCAAGCCAAGCGGCGGCAGGAGATAGACCTCCCGGGGCGTGACAAGGATGAAGAAGAAGATGAAGATGATGAAATGGAGGAGATGGGCTGATGACCGGGAGTTTGAAAAGCGGAGGGTTTTGTGCGTTGATGGGTGCTTCTCCCACCTCGCCCGTCAACTCAAGCGGTTGGTCGAGAGGCAATGGCGAACCATCGATCGAAGCACACAAGCCTGAAGTGGTCCGGCCGCCCATCATCTTTGGCGTTGAGGATCACCTGATCGCATCACTGCGGTTGGGTGCTTGCCGATGTTGGTTTCACCAACCATCCCAAACCTCAAGGTCACAAGATGTTGGTTGGCGGAGGGCGGCCTGAATCTCATCTCCTCCGGTGCTCAAAGCTCCGGATCCCGAGCTGAGCTCGAAGAGGCGGTACTTTTCAAGGGATAAATCCGGGAAGGAGCAAGCGAAGGAAGATCCGCTGCCGGTAACCTTTGGCGGAGCTGAATTTAGAAGGAGAAGTCCGTTCGGTTGCTGATTTCCCATTGCCATACAATGGGATACTCGGCAATCCGGCGCTTCCAAGTTCATGGCAGCCTCTCACTATGCCTACAATGTGCTCAAGATGCCGTCCGATAAGTGTCATTTCTGTCCAAGGCGACAAGAAGGATGCACTTATCTGTCTTGACAAGATCTCTAGGGAAGCGACAGCCTGATGAAACACAAACCACTTGCTTGAAGCTCCCGGGAAGAAGAACCAAGTCCGGCAAGAGTAGCTCGATGCCCACTCGGCAAGCGCCTCCCGGAGGCCTGCCTGCCGTCGAGGAGCCTTATCGAGCTCCACCGGCAAGTGCAAGAAGGCAAGAATAGCCTCACCAAAGACCAAGAAGGTGGCGCCAAGGAGGGCGGCCGGTGGTACCTTCACCATCGATTGCCCGCCCCTAAATAGGAAGCGCGCTCGTTGCTTTCTGCGAGGCGAATGTCGATGTGTTTGCATGGCAACCATCGACATCCCGGTGTTCAAGAAATGGCGAGCACCACCTTGCCGTCTCCTCACCTTGGGCCGTCAAGCAAGTCGGGAAACAAGCGATGGGCGTCAAGAGTTCATGCGGAGAGATCAAGAAATTGGAAGCGGCGAGGCCTGGTTAGAGGTACTCCATCCACGTGGTTAGCCAATCCGATGAGTGTGCGCGAAGCCAGGCGGGAAGTGGAGGCTTTGTATTGACTTCACCGATGTCAATAAAGCTTCCCAGAGATCCATTTCCTTGCGCCATTGACCGAATTCGACTCCGGGCGGATGTGATCTGCTTTCATTCCTTGATGCATACTCGGGATATCATCGGATCTTCATGGCGGAAGAGGATGAAGAAAAACAGCGTTCATTACTCCATGTGCGCGTCTTGCTTCTACGGATGCCTTCGGACTAAGAATGCTGGTTCAACATTTGCAAAGTAGTCGGTCATGCTTTTGAGCCACGGCCGCCGGAAATGTAGAAGCTTACATGGATGACATAGTGGTCAAGAACAAGGACAAAGAGACTACGGTCCAGTTTAGGCGAGACTTTTGCAAATCTGTGCAAGATCAATCTCAAGCTGAATCGAGAAGTGTGTGTTTGGAGTCCCTTGGCAAACTTCCCGGTTCTTTTATCTCGAGAGGATTGAAGCCAATCCCGACAAGATTAAACCATCGAGCGGATCGAAGCCCGGCGAGTCAAGGATGTGCAGCTTGCGGCTGCGTTGCTTCTCTCGTGGGTTCATCTCTAAATCTCTGGCGGCCTCCCTTTTCAAGATTTTGAAAAGGCAGGTCCAAAATGGACTCGAGCGGAGGCTGCGCTGCGAGACTTGAAGAAATACATCCTCTACTCAACACTTTGCACCTAAACCACGGAGAAGTTGCTGCTATACGGCGGCAACCAATCAAGTGGTTAGTGCTGCGTTAATTCTTGGAGAGAAGCGGATAGTGAGCCAGGGCCGCGACAAGCGAGTCAGCAACAAGCGGGGGCTTCTCCGACAAGCTACGAGGCTGATCGATAAGTTCTAGCTCCGCCAAGATGGATCTGCGATTCTTGGGAAAAACGAAGAAGATGGTGCAGCGCCAGTTTACTTTATGGCTCCCTTTGCGAGGCTAGAATCAAGATTTCTGGTGTCACGAAGTTGCTTTACGCCTTCTCATGGCCTCGAGGAGGCGCGCCATTACTTTCAAGCACATGAGATCACAGTTGTCACTCGCTTCCCGTTGAAGAGGATTGTGCAGAATCCGGAAGCAGCGGGCAGGGGTGCCGAGTGGGCCTTTGGAATTGTCAAGCTTTGGCCTCAAGTTTGAAAGTACTTCAACTATCCAGGCGAGCATTGGCGAAATTCATAAGCGGAATGGACGCCAACGCCCGATGAGGAAACTCGGGAGAAGAGCATCCTTGTCGAGAAGCAAGCAAAGAATGGGTCATCATACTTTGATGGTGCCTTCTCGTACAAGGCGCCGGTCTTGGGAGTAGTACTTGTCGCTGCCCAGAGAAGCACCTCAATCTGCGTGATCAGATGCACTTTCCCAAGGAGCAAGCAACAAAACAATCTTCTGCAGAGTATGAGGGTTGCTTGCAGGACTCAAAGTGCGCTCTTGAACTTGGGATCGGGAAGCTTATTGTCGAGGTGACTTTCAGCTAGTAGTCCGCCAAGTGAACAAAAGATTATCGAGTCCAGTTGATGGGCATACTGTCGATGAAGTGAGGAAGCTAGAAGAACATTTTGGCTGACTGCCTAGATGGAACATGTTCAAAAGAGCTCATAATGACATTGCGGATGATGCTGTCAAAGTGTCGCTGCGCTCAAGTTACACAATGAAACGAGGATTTTTGTGCTCAAGCTAACTCAAGCCATCTGTAACACCATCAAGCTGGACGAAGCAAAAAGAGAAGTTAGTCACTTTGAAGCTACTTTCGGCGGAACCTCCCGAAGCCGCCGCATAAGAAGGTCCCGAGGATCAACCTGAGAGAGGCGGCGAGGGCAGTCTGCTCAGAGCAAGCCCTATGGTTTTGTTTCGTTGAAGCGAGCGCCCAGAACAAGCCGTGTCTGGAACAAAGCTGCGGGAAACATCACGCTTCCGGCAGGATCCCAGATCCTTGCTTAGTAAAGCAGATGTTCCTTGCAGCTGACATTCGCCTTTAGTCGCTTGCCGTCGAGCCACAAGCTCGGCGCCAAGCAGACCGATCGTCCATTTTACTTAAACAGGAGAACTTCCGAGGAGCAAGAGGCGAAAGCGAAAGTGGCCCGACGATGCAGTATGTACCCGGTTTATGCGATGACATCTTGTCTGAAAAAGAAGATTCAGCAGGATGAAATTGAAGTGCATCTCCGGGAAGATGGACAAGAGCTGTTGGCGGAGATACATGGAGGCATATGTGGTCACCACATAGGGCGCAGAACACTTGCATTAAGGCTTTCGGCCAAGGTTTCTTCTGGCCGACAGCCCTCGAGGATCTGTTGCTGAAGTAACCAAGTGTAAAGGCGTGCTAGTTCCATTCCAAGAAGATTCATCAACCAGCTCAAGCTCTCCAAACAATCCCTTTATCCACGGCCATTTTTGATGCGGGGGCTCGACATCCTCGGCCCCTTTCCCCGAGGCTATCGGGGCTTTGAATACTTATGCGTTACAGTCGACAAGTTCACAAAGTGGCCGGAAGTGGAACCGATGAGAAAGGTGACAACCACATCAGCCGTCAAGTTCTTGAGGTCAATTTATGCGTTTGGAATCCCTAACAGGATCATCACCGACAATGGCACACAATTCAAAGGCCACCTTCCTTGCGATCGTCCAAGATCTTGGCACCAAGATCGCTTAGCTCATTGCTCACCGAAGAAGCGGTCAGCGGAGAGGCGAAATCTGAAGTGCTCTGTGAGCTCAGACAGAACTTACGACAGGCTGCTGAAGTCTTGGAAAAAGTGGATTGGCGGCTGCCGGTGGTTCTTTGGTCAATCGAAGCGACACCGTCAGCCGCGGCGGACACCCTTTGCTCGATCACGGGCAAGGCGGTTCTCCCACGGAACTTCGTATACGGATCGCCTCAGTGCTCGCTTGATGAAGCTTGAGCAAGAGCAGTGCGGCAAGATAGCGCTGCTCCTCAAGAAGATGTCTTTGAGGCTCTTGCGAGCTGCTCGCTACCGCAAGCTTTGCGCCTACCATACCCAAAAGTTAATGCGGAAGCTTGAGGCGACCTTGTTCTTGGCGTGTTCGATCCGCCAAGAATTCCAACAAGTTGGCGCCAAAGTGGGAGGCCCTTATCGGGTGAGGCGAGTCACTAGGCGGCGCTGTCATCCGAGACGAAGATGGTACTCCGGTGAGCAACTCTGGAATATAGAGCATCTTGAATTTTACCCATAAAGGCGGTTGCGGGCCCGACCGGCAACCACCTTTTTACAAGCCTTGCATTGTTGCATGTAACCCTTTGTACAAAGCGGGCACAGCTCCCGTGCGTAAATAAAGTTTTATGTCCGCGCACACCTGTCAAATTTAATGCATTTTTCTTTTGCATACATTCGACACTTTGTGCAGCACATGCCCCGTAAGCAATAGCAAACCTTAAGATTCCATATCATTATTTTCTCTTCTTTCTTCTCAAAAAGAAGATCCCTCCCCACAAGTCCACGAGGAGGAGAAGATAAAGTGTGGACCGGGCATCGTTCAAAGGAATCTAACCTTCCGGGGCCGAAGACGAGAAAAGCTAAGTTGCCAAAGTTTGAGCTTAGTCAATTTTAAAATTTTAAGTTATATTCCTTGAGCGTTAATTGCCTTGTATGGAAAACTTGTGGCGGAGGAACCAGATCTGGCTATGTTGGCCCTTGATTTGTTTCGAGCCCGCTCACAATGAAGCCGCAACCTAGCGACAAGGTTTCTTGGGAGGAGCCTTCCGCCGGATCTTGATGTTCGCACTCGGCAAGTGTGCTTACACCGGCTGTTGGTTCTAAGTCTGAGTAGAGTGGGGTAGGTATGGAGGCAAGGTCCTAGCTATGGGAGGTTGTGAACACAAGCAATGTCGAGTTAGGCCCTTCTCGGAGGAATAAAAGCCCTCGTCTCGAGCCCGAGGCGGTAGTGGATGTCGGTGTAGGTATTACAAGTGCCAACCCCTCTACGTGGAGGGGGTGGCTTATAAATCGCCATGACCACCAGCCCACATAATGGAAGGTTAAGTACATTAAGCACAGGGCGTTCTTGTGCGCCCTCATAAAATCTTGTAACTATCATTAAGTCTATTCAATTATAGGCCGTTCTTAGTGCCTTCCGACCTTCGGTGGTGAGTGTATCTTCATGGTCGAGTGAGTCTTCCATGGTTGAGTCCTTCTAACCGGTCAGTGGATTTCTTGTTAGTCATTGGAGGTGATCTCTTCTAAGAGTGTCCTTGGGTAGGGCGTTTAGGTCAGTCTATGACCCTACCTAGGTACGAATCCATCATTAACCCCGAATGGATTGAGGCTTGAGTGAGGAAGAGTTGATGTTGTTCGATTGAACTTTGGCATCTGGTTATCGCCTTCTTGATCAAGATTTTCTTTGTTAGTGATGAGCAACTTTTCTTGATCGACTCGATCCATTCTCGTTCTTTCGTGAGTCATCTTTTATACTTCGCTGTTCTGGCGGCGGATCGCGAAATCTGCCTTGCAGTTGATGCGCTTCGAATTCGCGGATCTGAAATTTGGGAAGCCTTGAAGCAGACGGATCGCGGCCTCGGGGGGCGAGGACATGGGCGCCTCGATCTCGCGCGCTTTTTCCGCCCGCGTCGTGTCGATTAAGCTGTTTGGGATATGATTGGATCGTCCGGGTCCACCTATCATCCACTCGGAAGGGGCGTTATAATCACGATTTGTGAGGATTACGCCGATACCTTGTTCTTCCTCCTCTTGCTCTCTTTGCCTCCTGCGCAACCTTTGTCTCCACCGCAACTCTCTCTCGCGCCGCGGCGGCCATGGGCAAGGAGAAGATGGCGCTGGAAGGCGTGAAGAAGCGTCGGCGGGAGAAAGGCGTCGGGCTGAGAAGCGAAGGGAGATCCACCAGCCCGCGGGTTTCGTCGAGATCCCGCTTGCGAAGGCTGGGTCGGGGTGGATCGGTCGACCATCGAGGAAAGGATCTCCTCGACATGGCGCGCGGGCTGATCCCCAGCGCGCAAGGCTTCACGGCAGGAGTGACAGCCTCGGCGGGGAGGGTGAGTGTGTGCTCTGGCCACCCATGTTGTCGAGATTTTCCCTGCCGCAGTGTTTTCTTTTGTGGCTTTTGAACTTCTTTGGGCCAGCTTCACCATTTTACTCCAAACTCTATCCGTATCTTGCTGCATTTGTATCTATGTGTGAAAACTTCTTGGGCTGTCGACCCATTGCGGGGATTGTTCAAGCACATCTTCACATGTCGTTCTCGGGCTGTGAAAAGCGAGTCGAGAGGCGAAAACCCAAGTGGTCAGATGGGGGCTTAGGAATCCAAGTGAGGAATAAGAGCACCTTCCGCTATGTCTTTTCGAGTCGGTCGGGGCTAGCGATCGACCTGGTTTTCTTGCCAGAATGAGTCGATGCACGCGATCGGCGGACTCCCTCCATTCACCATGAGTCAGTGAACAAACCCTCCTCCACGAAGGTGGTTCGGGAGGAGAGGCGCGTGAAGATGTTGATGGACCGCGTGGTGCAGTTGGTTGGGGCGGTGGGGCATGGAACTCTTGGAGTGTTCCTTGGGCGGATCCAACCTCTTGATTCGGAGCCCTTGCATGTGGCTGCTGGAACGAAAGGCGAGACTTCAGAGTCCACCGGAGGCAGTTGGCAGCGCCATAGTGGAAAGGTGGATGGCGCGATCACTGGAAACAAGGACAATCTTCGTGGATCCGGAGGATTTCTCCACTCGACCATCCGCGTTCGAGATAAGGTTCATTTACTTTGTCTTCCATTGCATATACATTGAATGTGTTTACATGTCACTGCAATTTGGTGATTGAACTACTGTCTTGGCGTTTTTCTAGCCCTTACCGAGCTGTACTGAATGCCCAGACTCAGGCTCGGCGGCGAGGAGGAAGCTTCGCGGGGTGAGAGCGAGAAGAGTGGGATTCAGAGCGCCATTGAGGATGCGATGGCGGCGGCGATGATGAGGATGAAGAAGAGGAGGAGGAGGAAGAGTTTACACCCCAGCTCGAAAAGCGGTCGAAACTGTTCATGACCCTTCGGTGAGCAGTGGTAAAGTCGTCGGCGCGCCATGCGATCATTAAGCACTCCTAGGACCGCTTCTCGGTGCTGCCGGCCCGAAAGCGCCCGAAGCGTCAAGTAGCTCGTCGAAACCAACCAAGCCTTGCCAAAAATGAAGATGTCCATCCCCACCATATCGAGGTAAATATATTACTTGCCAGGTCTTCTGTTTCGTACAAGCTTTATCTCGGTTGATACTTGAATTAATGGCCCGATTCTTTGGAACTTGATCGCAGTGACTTCGAAACCTCGAGGCAAGTCCGAGGACCATGAGATGGAGGGCGGCGGACGACCTCAAATCCTGGTATTGTATCCTTGATTCTGTTCTCGGTCGGACGACTCCTTAGTTTCTAACTTTGATTCTTTTGAAGCTCCAACCAATGACATTATCACCCTTCTGATGATGATGAGGATGAAGAACCATTGAGGTATAGGAGGAAGCGGAAGGCATCCTTTGGCAAAGCAGCCCAAGATGTGTGCAATGCGCTAGAGATTGTTGTGCGAGGAGGGAGATCACCACTTTCATATCTGGTGTCGCCCGTGAAAACCGTTGGCGAGTGCTCAACCCGCTTTGTCGAGTCTTTGGGCGACCTTACGCTCTTCACCACCGCACCGTCAGGAGGACCAAGCTAGTGCTGCTAAGGAAGCGTCATGGCGAGAATCATGATGGGCAGGTGAAGATCGTCCAGGATGGAAGCCAAAAGCAGCTTATGATGCCAGCTCAGCTCTTCAAAGCAATGTTCAAGTCGATCGACCACCTTTGTTACAGTTAGGATATGCTATCAAAACTTCTTTTCTTTCTACGAAATCCACCGCGGTCACTGCTTGGGTGTGTTGATAAAAACTCCATGTTAGGCGGGGGCACTTGCTGAGTGCACCCAGCAGGTGTAGTCCCCAAGGCTAAGGTCGATTGCAGGCGATGCGGCATGAAGCTTCTAAATAAGTAATGATCATCATTCGACTAAAATGAATGGGTTTACGAAACCCGATTGGGGCCGCGTGGGTGCACTGCTGAGTGTAATCCCGAGACTGTAGTCGCATTGGCGGCGATTGATTACGATCTGAAGAAAGCTTTAGTCGGTAGTCATTTTTTTAATCGATTGATGGAAGCTCACATCTGGAATAGGACCCGATTGGGAGACTTGCGCTGAGTTACCTTGAGTGTAGTCCCGAGACTACGATTGAGATGCTTGCATTCGTTGTGGTCTGAAAGCGATCTGATTTTTCTCTTATTCACTCGAGAAGTGAATCATCTTTTGACATTTTGTTGATTGATTCTTGTAGTAGAAATCCTGTGATCTTAGGCGCTATCTTGAAGCGGAAGCGACATATTCAGCTCGAGTTGAACTTGAAAGCTAGTGCGAGGAGAATCATGAAGGCAAAGGAGGAGACCAAAGGTATGTTGGTGAGACTTGACGTACTTTCTTCCCCATACGTTTCAAATCTAACTTTCTTTGTAATTTGAGGCAAGGTGAAGGAGGCCCGGAGGAAGAAGGATCTTGGGTTGTCTGAGAAGATCAAGCTTGCTGACGAAAGTTAGCCTCGATTCTTAAGCTCGAACAGAGACAACACCAATCTGAAAGGCTGCTCGGCCATTGCCACCAAGGATGTCGAGGCGAAGGTGACAAGACCACTACGGTAGGAAGATCAACCAGTTATTTGGGAGAGAAGAATGACACGGAAGGTTTCTGGGTGGTCTTGCTAAGAAATTGTTCCTTATGCTAGAAGGTAGTCCTTCTCGCTCGACCAATTCTTCCAAGCTGTGATGTTTCCATTCGACCATCGTCTTGACTCGGGGTTTTTGTCTTTGCAGAATTACAGCCATAACTTTGAAGAAGAAACTAGCGAGTTAAATTTGAACATTGACCTGTCAATTCCGGTGAATGATGAAATTCACGATGAATGTCTTATTTGGAGTCCGTGTTGCAGCTGTCGTGGACTACCTCGCAAAATTTGAAGGTTGCTACATCCGCATCGACTCGGCGCTTTGTCGAAATGAGCACTCCAAAAATGACCTCGAGTCGTGATATGGCTCGATTGAGCGCCCGCCCCGACCGAGTGCAGAAGTGGAAGAAGTCCTCGGCTTTCGGTCTTGGCGTAGCAGATGTCATACCCAATGCTGGCTGTGAGTCCTTTACAAGGATGCGAGAGAGGATAAAATTGGCGGCTCTCCAGTAATGACACCAAGAAACACGTTGGGTCCTTCATGGAAACTTTCGCCGCTGCTGCTACGGATCGTAGATGGGATGCGAAGCCTCGGCGAGTTAGTTTGCTCCTTCGACCTCCGCGAGAGGGGTAAAACTTTCTTTAAGTCGACGCTTTAAATTTGCCTCGGTATGCGAATGGAATTGTGCCGATAAAACCTTAATGGGCTTAGTGCTGAGCACTCTAGGTTCTTTTTAATATCGACCTAAACTTGGATTGGATGTTTGGACATGATTGCTTTTTGGCTTGGTGCCCTTGCGAAGTTACGAGCTAATCCCGGGTGGTTTTGAGGCGTTAATAACAACATATATATCATTGAACTAATTGTTTCTTGAGAACATTTAGCAGAAAGGTTGATGATATGGGTATAACAATATTTGAAGATGTGGACCCTCAAAATGCTAAGAAAACATTGGCAAAAAGCTCAAGACTCTATTTTTAGTTTAGTGATCCAAGATCACGTTAGAGTCCATAGGAAAGCCAATACTATTAAAGGGATGAGGTTATGATGATGATGCAGCGTTGCTCCAAAGTGCTTAGTGATTTATTTCCCCAAACTATCATGCAATCTTTCATTCCAACATATACTCATAAGTAATCTAGGTCCCATCGATTCCATAAGCTGAGTCTTGAAAGATTAGACCACCTCAGCCATATAGCCAAACCCTAGTAATTTCGGATTTTCGATTCAAACTTCGGTCTCACCAAAACTAGTGTTGTAATAGCCTGGCACCTTCATGTCATCATATCGGTGTCATGAAGATGATAAAGTCAGATCCCAAGATTGGCAAACCCTAGTCTTTGGAAGAATGGGACTAACCGAGATTGTATTTTCGGTCCGAAAATCCCATATTCTAAGATTTGAACTTTCGGTCTCAGAATTGTCCAACTTTCGGTCGGCCAAAGTTAGTCGGAAATATTAGCAGTTGGATTTTGTGTGGAGGCTATAAATACCTCCACCTCCTCTTCATTAGTGGAAGCCATCGAGAAAGAACTACCACTCCTACCTTACATTTAGAGAAAACACCTACCCTTGTGTTGAGATCAAGTTGCTCCCTCACCATGAAACTTAGTTTAAGCCTTCCCAAGTTGCTTTCACTCAATCCTTTCTTCCACACAGCCAAATTAGTGAGGAGAGTTGAGTGTTGGGAGATATCATTTGAAACACAAAAGCAAGAGTCCATCATCACAACACCATCTATTACCTTTTGGAGGTGGTGCCTCCTAGATTAGTTAGGTGTCAAGCAGGAGCCTCCGTCGAGATGTGGAGTTGAACCAAGAAGTTTGTAAGGGCAAGGAGATCGCCTACTTCGTGAAGATCTACCCCGAGTAAGGCTAGTCCTCCGTGGTATGCCATGATGGCATAGACAAGGTTGCTTCTTCGTGGACCCTTAGTGGGTGGAGCCCTCCGTGGACTCTTGCAGCCGTTACCCTCCAGTGGGTTGAAGTCTCCATCAAGCGTGGATTGGCGATAGCACCACCTACTCCGGAACCACGAGAAAAAATCTCCGTGTCTCCAAATTCGTTTGCTCTTCTCCACCTCTTCTTTACTACATGTGCAATTTACTTTCCGCTGCCATTACTCTAGAATTGCATGTGTAGGGTGATACTTGACTTGATCATCATTGTGAACTTGCTAAAACTTGTCCTAATCAAAGGCTAAACTTTTAAATTGTCAAGTAGTCTAATCACCCCCCCTCTAGACATACTTTCGATCCTACACCTTTGCGGGTTCACGGTAAGATGCTTCTGTGATCGACTTATTCCTTAGGCGAAACACTGGCTGCAGCTAAGCCCCAGTGAGAGGTTTTCTCTTCACTTGGTAGGATTTCTTAAACCTTAGCGAGACGGCTGCAGCTAAGCCCCAGTGAGAGGTTTGCTCTTCACTCGGTAGGATTTCTTAAACCTTAGGCGAGCAGGGCTGCAGCTAAGCCCCGAGTGAGAGGTTTGCTCTTCACTCGGTGAGGATTCTTAAACCTTAGGCGAGCACTGGGCTGCGCTAAGCCCCAGTGAGAGGTTGCTCTTCACTCGGTGGGATTTCTTATACCTTAGGCGAGCACTGGGCTGCAGCTAAGCCTCCAGTGAGAGGTTTGCTCTTCACTCGGTAGGATTCTTAAACCTTAGCGAGCAGCGGGCTGCAGCTAAGCCCCGAGTGAGAGGTTTGCTCTTCACTCGGTAGGATTTCTTATACCTTAGGCAAATCTTGGGCGGCAGCTAAGCCTCCGGTGAGAGGTTTGCTCTTCACTCGGTAGGATTTCTTATAACTTAAGCGAGACTGGGCTGCAGCTAAGCCTCCAGTGAGAGGTTCGCTCTTCACTCGGCATGATTTCGTTGTATTTGTGGCGGCTCGGAGGAAGGGCGAGACAACCTGCACCTCGTCTTCCTTGCGGCGCACATCATACTTATGGTGTAGCTCGGAGGAGAGGTTCTGATCGACCTGCGCCTCGTCCTCTTTGCGGCGTCGTTAGTCTATGGTGTAGCTCGGAGGAGAGTGCGCGATCGACCTGCGCCTCATCCTCTTCTTGACGTCACGTTGTGCTTAGAGTACTTGGACTGCAGCTAAGCCTCCAGTGGAAGTGCGGCTTATCACTCGATAGGATTTTTTAATAACTTAGCGAACCTTGGGCTGCAGCTAAGCCTCAGTGGAAATCTGGCTTATCACTCAATAGGATTTTTAATAACTTAGGCGAGCGGCAGCTAAGCCCCAGTGAGAGGTTTCTCTTCACTCGGTAGGATTTCTTATACCTTAGGCGAGCAGCTGCTGGCTAAGCCCCGAGTGGAAATCGCTACCACTCGGTATGATTTTATACCTTAGGCGAGCCTGGGCTGCAGCTAAGCCCAGTGGAAGTCGGCACCACTCGGTGGGATTTTTATACCTTAGGCGACCAGGCTGCGGCTAAGCCCCAGGTGGAATCGGCTTACCACTCGGTAGGATTTTACAAACTTAGGTGAAGCGGATTGGCGAGAGCAGGCGGCGATGGGAGGCACGCCCGCCGCTGACATCTATGGGGCAGGCCTCGTGTTCAGTGCGAGGCGGAGGAGGCCTGAGCGGTCGAGAAGCACTTGAGGCGAGTTTTACCCAGCAGGGCGCGATGGTCGCGTAAAACCCTCTGCTGCTTTGTGTTGTATTGGATCTTGCTCAAGAGTCGGCGTATGGTGGTGTTGTGTTGGGTGAATCGAGACTAGCAGTGGCAAATGGGCGAACCTTGCGAGTGTGATGACGAACCTCCCCTCGTTGTGCATGGGCCTCCTTTTATAGTGCAAGGGGTCACCCGGCGGTGTCAGCGTGGGAAAGGTAAATTGTAAAAGGGTGGTAGTTGGAGCGGTGCGAGCGGTGGAGCTCGATTAGCGAAGCGAGTGGTTTCTACCTACTTGACGGTGGGGACAAAGGCATTTAATGCGCGTCGCGTCGACTCCAAGCTCCGCCCTTGCGTCTCCGTCGCCCGCGATGGATCCACCACCGTGGAGTGCCACGCACCCCTCATCTTGCCTGACCATCGCAGCAGCGTCTCTGGAAGGGCTTAAGGCGGCGTGGGCGAGATGAGCTGGAGTCGGCACATGCAGCTCTCCGGCAAATACCTTGGGGTCTTGATCTGCGGACCCGGGGCTTGCCGGGCCTTGTAACTATCGCTCCCGGGCCCTTGCGGCCGTATAAGCGCCGGCGTGTCTTCTCTGATGTAGTCTTCTAGTCTCCCGAGCTCCTCTCACGGGGCCTTGCGTGGTGATGTAATCTTGGGCACAGAGCGGCCTTCCCGCAAGCTCCTCTTGCAGGGTCTTAATCTTCGTCTTGTACACTTTGTTCTTGAATGGCTTGATATGGAGTAGGAGGGTCTCGGCAAGCACATAGTAAACCCTGCGCGGGGCTGCGACTTGCCCGTGCACAAGTTGAGTCTTGAGGTACCCCTACCTTATCACCGGCAGGAGCCCGGGCCGGGCCACCTGTCTGCGCTGTTGGGCGGGCCCAGGCAGTCTGCAGCACCAGCCTTGCACCTGTTGTCGAATCTGCTGCATCCGCCGTCTCTCCCGTAATAGCCGCGTCGATTGCGGCATCGCGGAGGAGGCGATGGGCGCCATGCAAGCCTTTAAACATCGACCCGTGATGGTGGTGCGAACAGCGTCGCTTCACCGTCGCTCCGGCTCCGCTTTTTACACCGCCCTCATGCAGAGTAGTGGGGGCGAAGTGGGAGACCGAGCCGTCCGCAGGCGGAGAAAGCGAGTCGGCCCGCTCCTCTGGCCTCCTCGCTTCTGATTGGCTGGCCGGGTTGAGCCCCACCTCGCCCCTTTAAAAAGGCGGAAGGGGCTCATGGCCACACTCATCCTCTTCTCCTTCGTCTTCATCTTCTATTCTTCTTGCCGCCATGGAAGGAGAAATCCCGGCTCTTCAGCGGTGGCAGGGTCGCCTCGGGCAGCGCACCTCTCCCTATCCGCACCCGTGGCGGGCCGCCGAGAAGGAAGCGTGGCTTGTGACGAGGCGGGGCGTGGTCGGCGGCGGGAGAGCGGTCGTGGCGATCGCCTCCCGTCTCCCAGCGTCTCCTACCCATGATCACGGTCCATCGGAAGCGATCCACAGGGAGTTCTTCATCAAGCTTGCGGCGCCTCGTCGCCGCCTCCGGTTGCCGGCCCGTTCGCGGGCGATGGGACGGATCCCGGCGTGATGGAGTTGCGCGGGGCTGCGGGATCAGCGGCACTTTCGGGTGAGTGTCGTGTCCCCAGCCCGGCGTGATGTTCTTCGACAAGGTGGAAGAGCGTTCGCCGGATCCACAGCGGCGGGGTTTACCCTCCATTTTAAGTTAATGGAGGCGACCTTCTCGCCGTCAAGGTCTTCGAGACTACGGGACCCGGTGCGCTACTGTGTGGACAGCTCCTCGGATAGCGAAGGTCCCTCCTCGGCGAGTGGCGGAGGGCGACAGCGGCAGCGAGAGATGGCGGGCCCGACTAGGTGTCGGACACGCTGCCTCGCCAGCGCCACCGGCGACCGTCTCTGGGTGCGCCGGCCTGAACTCCGGGCGTCTCCTTGGCGGTTGGCGTGGAGCTGCGGAAGAAGGGTTGGCGGCAGGCCGTTAATCGAATCTGAGGCGAGTGCCCTCGCCGGTCCGATGTCCCACCACCCGTCTTCAAGCTCTGCCTCCGGCGCCGTCTCCAAAGCTCTGGCGGCCCAGGTGTTCTCTTGGGGTCTTCTGGCGCCGTAGCTCTCCGGGCATCGTTCCCCATGCCCGTCACCTGCGCGCGCTCTGGGCGCAGCGGCGCCACCGCCCAGCCTCCCGGCGCTCCTTCGCCTTCGGCAAGCTTCTCTTGCGGGGCTCCTGACCTACCTCTGAACTCTGAGCGAGCAGGAGAGGGATCACGGCACCTTATCTTTTAATTTGTAAGCCTTGGAGCCTTAGTGTATTCAAAACTTGTAATCCTCTCTATCATGTTTTTCATCCCTTATGGACTTGTATTAAACTAGGATGTTTTTAATGAAAAGGGAATGCTTGCGGACTGAGTCCTTTACTTGATTTACGTGTCTTGTATGTTCTTACGCTATCGGGGAGTTTGCGGGCAAACACGCTTGCCAGTCTTGGGACAGCCCTGGCGGTGTTGCTTCGGCAAACAACCTTGCGGAGCGATTCGCGGCAACTTGCTGAGCAGGCTCGAAAGCAAGATAAGGTGCAGCACACACTTGTGTTTGTTGAGCGGACTCGGAAACAAAACAAATGCATAAGCGGCCGACTTGGCTCCTTCACGTCACGGGTTTCACAAGACCGTTAGTTCAAGGCATGACCCCTTCCCGGTCCATAAGAGGATGCATGACGAGGATGAAAAACTTATCGTCTCGCGGCCCAGCCTTCGACTTGCGAGCGAATCTTGCACTCGCGCCCGTGACCGTGGCTTGCCGGGCCCAGTCTTTGGTGTGCTCTTGGTTTCTCCTTGTTGCTGCAATTTCAGCCATGAAAACAGCTGAGATAGATCTGCACAACAATTATTTACATGTATATGCATATAAATCTTGATTGCATATCGATGCCGTGCCTTGCCCCGATATGTTTGTACTCTCGCTCGGGGGCTTGCGAAGCGAACCGTTTTCGAGTCTTGGGACAGCCCTGGCGGTGTTGCTTCGGCAAACAACCTTCTTGGGCGATTCGCGGCGCTTAACTTGCGAGCGGGCTCGAAAGCAAGATAAGGGTGCAGCGCTTGCTGTTTTGTTGGCGGACTCGGAAACAAAACAAATCGCAAGCCGGACCACGACTTGGCTCCTCCGCGCACAAGTCTCTCATCTGGCGTCTCCGAGCGAGGGCTTGCCATGTTACACCCTCTACTTTACATCGCTGCGGCGCTTTCACCCTCGCTTCTAGGGAACTTGCGGTCGTAACACACTTGCTGAGTCGGAACATCAGCCCAGCTGGCTGGTGTTGCTACCGACAAAGCAACCTTGCGCGTCTGTCGCGGCGCCTTAACTCGAGCGACTCGAAAGCGAAACAAGCGGCTGGTCGCTCACTTTTAACTCGTTGGCGTGCTCGAAGCAAGATAAGGTGCGGCTATCCACGGGCGGCTCCTCCGCGCAGAGGTTTTGCGTACAAAGGCGAATGCGAGGATATAACATAAAACATGGAATTAAAGGAATGTTCTGCCCAAAAGCTCGAACAACAAGCTTTTACATTTCTTGTTTCCTTCACTTGTTGGGGCTCGATGGCGCATCCTCGGCAACAAGCAGCACTCGGGGAATCGTTTGCGGAGCGAGCACGAGCTGCCCTCGCCCGGGCAAAGCGCTCGAGGACTCGCTTCGCGGAGTGAGCACGAGCCGTCCTTGCGGACTTAGAGCTCGATGGCGCGTCCTCGGCCAGCGTGGCGCTCGAGGATCGCTTGCGGTGGAGGGGCGGCGGCGGTGCGAGGAGTTTGCTCGGACTCCTAGTAGCGATAGAAGGCGAAATCCCGCCTCGACACTTCGCTTTGCTCATGCAGACGGGGTCCGGAGCATCCCGAGCCCTCGGCCTGTTCTTGCCCGGCATGCAGTACCACCTCCGTGGTATGGCGCTGCTTTGGGTCGTTATCTGAGATGGGCCAGCGGATCCGGGGCGGCGGTCATCGTCTGTCTCTGGATCTGGTGGCGCCCGGCGTCCTCGCCGCAACCACCCTTCGCGGCGTCTCCCCGCCCACGTTGGCTCCGGTGGCGGCGGGGAAAAACGGAGAGCAGTCTGCGACCCTCGGCCTCGTCTTGAGGCCATGGCGTAGTTAGCGATGAATTCTTGGAAATCGGAGAGGTTAACGAAAAACGCGCCCGCTCGAGCGCGGATCAGGTCCGCACAACCTCGGCGTCCCTACAGGCGCGCCAAAGATGTCGAGGAGCGGGGCGGCGATGGGAGGCCGCCGCGCCGACATCTATGGGGCGGGCCCCTGTGTTGATGCGAGGCGGAGGAAGCCGAGAGAGCGGTCGGCCGAAGCCGGGCGAGTTTTACCCGGCCGACGCGATGGTCGCGTAAAACCCTCTTTGCTTTGTGTTGTATTGGATCTTGCTCAAGAATGCGGCGTATGGTGGTGTTGTGTTGGGTGAATCAACTAGCCAGGTGGCAAATGAGCGAACCTCGCGAGTGGCCAATGAACCGAACCTCCCCTCGTTGTGCATGGGCCTCCTTTTATAGTGCAAGGGTCGCGGCAGGTGTCGCGTGGGAAAAGGGGTAAAAATGTAAAAGAGGTGGTAGTTGGAGCAGTGCGGGAACGGTGGAGCTATGCTTGAGCGATGGTTTCTACCTGCTTGACGGTGGGGACAAAGGCATTTAATGCCGTCACGTCGACTCCAAAGCTCCCCCTTGCGTCTCCGTCGCCACGGTGATGGATCCACCACCGTGGAGTGCCACCGCACCCCTCATGCTGCCGCCATCCGCCCGCGTCTCTGGAAGGGCTTAAAAGGCGGCGTGGGCGGATGAGCTGGAGTCTTGCCAGCGCAGCTCTCCGGCAATACCTTGCAGGGGTCTTAATCTTCGGACCCAGGAGCTTGTCGGGCCTTGTAACTTTCGCTCCCGGGCCCTTGCTTGGCGTATAGCGCGGCGTGTCTTCTCGATGTAGTCTTCTAGTCTCCCAATGAGCTCCTCTCACGGGGCCTTGCGTGAGTGATGTAATCTTGGGCCGGAGCGGCCTTCCGGCAAGCTCCTCTTGCGGGGTCTTGATCTTCTGTCTTGTACACTTTGTTCTTGAATGGCTTGATATGGAGTAGGAGGGTCTCCGGCAAGCACATAGTAAACCACTTGGGGAGGCTGCGATTGCGTGCACAAGTTGAAGTCTTGAGGTACCCCTACCTTAATACTACCGACAGGATTCGGCTAAGCCACCCTTGGGAAAATTTTGCTGAAAAAATAAAAAGTGACAAAAATCATGAAGGAATTATGACACTATTATTTGAACTTCATGAACTCTGAAGTATTTTATTACAACTCATCGAGTGAAAAGCGTTAAGTGTAAAGCGAGTGGACAGATCCGCATTCAAGCTCGGGGCTCTTGATGTTGTGTTCGGCGTTGTAGAGGCGATATGCTCCATTGTGGAGAACCTTGGTGATGATGAAGGGTCCTTCCCAGGAAGGAAGCGAGCTTATGCTGTTTCTGGCGATCCACTCGGAGAACTAGATCTCCTTCTGGAAGGCTCGACCTCTCACATTTACGGCATAAAAGTCGGCGAAGTCTTCTGGTAGATGGTCGGCGGATCGAGCCATCTCCCTTTCCTCCTCTAAGAGGTCATTGCGTCTGGCGCTGCTCAACTGCTTCGTTGTAGGAGTTCAATTAGGGGCGTTGTGAAGAAGATCACTCGGCGGGACTGCTTGACTCCATAGACCAAGAAAAATGGAGTTCTGCGATTCGACCGATTAGGTGTGGTCCATAATCCCCAAAGCGAAGGAGTTAAATCGACCCATGCTCCAGCCGCATGCTTGAGATCTACGCATCGATCGGGGTTTGGACCCTTGAGGATTAAACCATTGGCTCGTTCGCTGTCCATTCATTGCGGATGGGCGTGAAGCGTAGTCGACTCGTGCCTTGGCGTTGCGAAATCCTTGAATTCCTCCGAGTCAAAATTTTACCCATTATCTGTGATAATCGCTGCGGAGACTCCGTGTCGACGTCGCTCTCGATGAAGGAGATAGCGATGCCGGCGTCAAAGATTCTTGATGGGTTTAGCCTCAATCCACTTGGTGAACTTGTCATTGCTACGGTACATGTGTGAAACCACTATGACCCGTTCTCAAGGGACCAACCATGTCCAACCCCATCTGCGAACGGCGGACAAGCGGAATGGTCTTGAGCTATCGCGAGCTTTGCGACATATTGGAGTAAATTGACATCCTTCGCACTTGTCCACTATTTCTTTCGCCATCTCATTACGCCCTCGGCGTAAAATCCAGCTCGGTATGCTTTGGCTACAATGGTCAGAGGGCGCATGGTGACCACAGGTCCCCAGTGGATATCATGGAGAATGACTCGACCTTCTTCGGCGTTATGCATTTTGACCAACTCGGTCGGGCTTTCTCTATCAGCTGTCCTTTAATACGGTAAAGGCTTTGGATCGACAGACGTCTGCGGGCCTCTTCCTCATCCTCTGGGGAGTTCTTTTCTCGGGATATATGCGATATAGGAATTGTCAATCGGGGTGACCACCAAAACCTCCATGACCAAGTCGACCCTTGCTGGGACCTCAACCTCGTCGGATCTGTGGCACTCTTGGGCTGTGGAGCTTCCTGTGAAGGGGTCTTCTTTAGCGGCCAGTGCGTATATGTTCCAAAATACACCACTCGGAATGGCTTCTCTTTGGAACCTATCTTTGCGGATCATCTGCTGCTTGATTTTTCGATCGGGGATGTGATGGAGCTCCAACCCCTCGAACTTCTTTTCGCTTCCTCATGCATTGCAGTATCCAGTCATAGCTGGGCTTCTCACGTCCCTCCTTCATCACTGGTTGACCACTAAATCTGAATCGCCATAAACCATCGAGGCTGACGGGCGCAGTGAGATGACCATCGCAATCCATATAAAGGGCCTCATACTACTGCCTCATTGTTGGAGGAATCAAAGTGAATCTGGAGCACATATCTAAGCTTGTCTCCTCAGAAACAGAACCACCCGACACGAACCATTCAGCATCTTAGAGCCATCGAAGAACATGGTCAATGCTCGATTGAACTTGATCGGTTCTTGTTGTTCAATCCACTCGGAGAAATCAGCTATTGCACAGGACTTAATGGCTTTCTTTGCCTCAAATTTGATATCAAGGGAAGAGTTCAATCGCCCACTTGCCACTCGACGGTTGCGTCTCTGTTGCGAGAATCTCCGATAGAGGGCGTCGGCATTGTTATAGAATGATCGGAGAAATAGTGAGCAACCTTCTTCGTGGTCATGTATATGCCATACACAAGCTTACGATAATGAGGATATCTGCTTGGATGGAGTCAAGACTTGGACAAATAATACACCGGATGAACTTTGGAGGCCTTTCCTTCCTCTTCGCTCGACCGCAAGCCTTTATCTTGCGACTTGTCGGTGGCTGCGATATAAAACAACAGAGGCTCTTTGCTGATTGGAGCAGCAAGCACCGGTGGGTGGATAGCGAGCTTTCAGCTCGACAAGCGCTGCATCGCAAGTCCACTCGAACTTGCGCCTTCTTCATCGTCGGTAAAGAGGCAATGCCTTTTCACCGAGTCGTGAAATGAATCGACTTAAAGCGGCCAAGCATCGTAAGCACGGACGCCGTGCACTCGCGCAGGCGTTTCATTGGAGAATAGTGCCGATCTTCTGGATTAGCGTCGATCCTCGTTCGGAAACAAGAAAACCGAGTAATTTTCCACGGGAACTCCGAATGTGCACTTTGGCGGGTTGAGCTTGATATCGTACCTTCGAGGTTGGCAAATGTTTGGCGAGGTCGGCAAGCAGGTCGGAACCTTTTACGCGACTTAACGCGATATCATCCATATCGCTTCCACATTCCGTGATTTGAGTGAAGACACTTACGAATCATTTGCATAAATGTGGCTCCGGCATTCTTGAGGCGAATGGCATGGTGATATAGCGGCACCCGAATGGAGTGATGGCTGTTTTTATTTCTGGGTCCATACGGATACGATGATACCAGGAATATGCATCTAGAAAGACAACCTCTCATCCAGCGGTCGAGTCAACAATTTGATACATGCGGGGAGAGAAAATGATCCTTCAGGCGGGCCCGATTGATAATGCTTAAAGTCAATACACATGCGGAATGGGTTGTCCTTCTTGGGAACCATGACAACATTAGCGAGCCACCGGGTGAAATATATCTCGGATAAATCCTGCGGCCAACAATTGAGCCACTTCTTCGCTGATAGCTTTTCTCTTCACGGACAGCGGACCGTCGAATGCTCTTTACTGGTTTCTGGACTTATGGACTGGGAGGCGATGCTCAGTGAGCCCACAGGAACACACAGCATGTCGGTGGCTTCCATGCGAAAATGTCCCGATTCTCCGCGGAGGCCGGATGGCGCTTTCTTCCTATTTCAGGTCGAGTGTCATTGAGATGTGGGTGAGGGGCTGCATTGGGGTCGATCGAGGCGAATATGGAAGAGTTTAAGTCTCGCAGGACATTTAATGCACAGACTACATGGCCGGCTTCTTGGACATGACAAATCACTCGGATCTGGGCTTTGCTTATATCCTTGAATTCGACCGCTGTCACTTGGGAGTCGACAATCTTGAGCCCTTTTGAAAGCACTCTTACGCTTTTTCCGATCACCGGTGGCGGTGATCACTCCTTGGGGCACAGCATTTTTCAGTTTGAGGTACCACGTAACATGATTGAGCCATGAATACGTGCGCGTGCTAGCCTCCCCAAAATGCTAGCGTGGTATGCACTCACGAAAATCCACAACCTCAAATTCAACTTTTCCTTGCGAAGGTGCTTGGAATCACAAAAACCACGTCGAGGAGCTATTTGGTAAGTGAATTGGCCTTCTTTCCTGGTATGACTCCATGAAACTCATATTCTGCGGTGCTCGGTCGGGACATCGGAATGCCCATCCTTTCAGTATATGCATATAACAAGTTCAGTCCTACACATGTCCATCGGCACTTTTCGTCGAGTCGAGTGCCTTACGACAATTGGAGTGCGACCACCAGCAGCTTGCCGCCGGGGGTGGCAAGCGCAGTCGATAATCCAGATTAATTGAATGTGTTGATGGTGTTTAGGGCGACTTCACATAACTTAGCTTTCTTGGGGCAACCATGTTCACCTCACGTTAATGACTTTCAATCGAATTTTGCTTCCACATCCGCTGAAGATCATCAGTGGAGTTGACGTGGATATTCTCCTCTTGTCCTCTTTGTCTCGGCCTTGTACGGATCCTTCTCCTTGTCCTTAGTGTTTCCACAGGCTTGCTGGATCGAGGGTCGACATTTGGCGAGTGGTGTGCTTTGGGTAAATGATGCCCTCTTCATCTTTCTTTATTGTGAATATGGCATGGCATATCCATCACATCGTTTCCTTCTTTATCCTTTACTTTCTTGGGATTCAGGATCCTTCGGCTTCCCTTGAACTTCCACGAGTGGCGGCGAGGGCCTCTCCGAGGAGCTCTTGGCAGCTTTCGCTTCATTTCCGATTGGAATTTCCCTTCTCCGTGACTTGGCTTATACTTGCAGCTTGGTCGGTCTTCTTCCTCGCCGTTGGCGTGCTTAGTAACAATCTCCATCATTCGACTCAAGGTCATGTCGCGGTTCGACCGAACTTAGACTCAATTCTCTATTCTTGGCGCCATCTTTGAAGCGCAAACGCACTGGTGGTCCGACACATTCTCCACGGTATGGTGCGAGTGATCCACCTCTAAATGTACTCTCGGAGAGTTTCATTGGTCTTACGCACCAGACTTGCAGCTCTGTCAAGCCAGCGGTCGCTTGCGAGGTTCCTTCAAAAGTTCTAACGAACACTCGGGACAAATCTTCCCAAGTGTATATACGCTAGGAAGTGGCATGATTCAGCCATGCCTGGCAGAACCTTCCAACATGAGGGCAAATGCTTCATGGACACCTCATCGTTCCCCCAATCTGAACAACCACTCGGTAATCTTCAAGCCAGGTCTCGGGCTTGGACTCCCAGTGAATTCTTGACTCTGTTGCCAACCTGAAATTGGGGGATCACTGCGGCTCTGATAGCCTGCTAAAACACTCGGACCGAAACATGCACTTCGGCTGCTCATGGGTGCATCCCTCTCGAGTCGCCTCGATGAGGCTCTGTTCGGTCGACCAAGCCTTGCGATAATGGATCAGCGTGAAGCCTGGTTCCACAGGGTCGATTGGAACTCTTCGCCCGTCTTGGACGGCGTCTGTCATCCGCCCGAGGCGTAAGACCCTTCCCTCGGAGAAATGGGCACTCGGCGCTGTCATCGGTCATGTCGGTCTCCATACTGATCTCGCGGTTGTCGCGCCCTCTCGCGCGGAGGTGATCGGGGACTATGAGCTGGCTGGGCGTATTCGCGGACGGATCGTGTGAATTACATTGCTTGGCTGCGACACGGCTGAGTTCGGTCTCCTGCTGCTCGGAGTAAATCTCGATCGCATCAAGCCCTTCACCTCCGGCTGAGAAGGCTGGATGGACTCTGCTATCTTGGTTGCGTGCTAAATTCTGAATCGGCATCGGTATACTTGAGTCGGCGGGAAGAGTCGACATCGGCGCCAGGAACTTGTTGCGCAGCTCGTCGAGTGCTCGTGAAGGTTCTCGAGCGGCGTTGGCGACATTAATGGCGTGCCTCCTCAAAGCGCGAGCCTCGGGAGTTTCTCCGGTGATGGGAGTATGTAGGGCATCCATGTTCTGCTGGCGGCTCTTCTCTCTGCGAGAGTCAGTGTCTCGGGCTGGTACTCCTCGTGCTCTTGCATGGGGTTGCCTCCTCGGCTGCTCGCCACGTGGGCGAAGCCGATAGGACTGAGGGCCGTCGACCATGAGGATTTCCACCTTTGGATCACTTGCTATCGCATTCGGATCAGCGATCTCTGAGACCGGTCGACGGATCGACAGCCGTAGAGACTCGTCGGAGCTCAATTGCGCGACTGGGCGATGGCTGTCTGGCGAGCCACGCGTGCTTCACCCACCGCTGGAGTCTCGACCGCCGGGCGCTTGCGCTGGTGGGAGACGGTGAAGCGATCGATAAAGAGTCGACCGTCTGGGGTTGGCGGTTGCCGCAGCGAACGCCCGCGGACACATGCGCGAAGTGTGTCGCTCCGTGACGGGGCGCCTCGATGTCGAGTGGAGCCTCCACGGAGCCATGCGGTCGTCGGCGACAAAGGTGAGAACACGAGGCGGATCTCGCGCCCTCAACCAAAACTCAGCGTCATCATGATGAAAGTACTCGGAAGTACGCAACTTCTCCACAAATCGCTGGAACACCTGCCCCACGGTGGCGCCAGCTGTCGTGGTTCTAAGTCGGCAGTAGAGTGGGGGTAGGTATGGAGAGGCAAGGTCCTAGCTATGGGGAGGTTGTGAACACAAGCGATGTCGAGTTCGAGCCCTTCTCGGAGAGTAAAAGCCCTCGTCTCGGAGCCTGAGGCGGTCAGTGGATTATCGGTGTAGGTATTACAAGAGTGCCAACCCCTCTACGTGGAGGGGTGGCTTATATAAGTCTTGCCATGACCCCAGCCAGCCCACATAATGGAGAGGTTAAAGTACATTATGCAGGCGCTCTGTAACGCCCTCATAAAGTGCCTTAACTATCATTAAGTCTATTCAATTACAGGCCGTTCTTGAGTGCCTTCCGACCTTCGGTGGTGAGTGTATCTTCATGGTCGAGTGAGTCTTCCATGGTGAGTCCTTCTAACGTCAGTGGATTTCTTGTTGGTCGAATGGGAGGTGATCTCTTCTAAGAGTGTCCTTGGGTAGGGCGTTTAGGTCAGTCTATGACCCTACCTAGGTACAGAATCCATCACCGACAAGTTCCTCAAAGCGTGAGTAAAAGCATACAAGGGATGTAGCGAGTAAAGGAAATAACATAGCAGGGTACCGGAATAAAGTTATATTACAAGAATGACTTATTATGGCTGACTAAATTGTCCTCATAGCTGGAAATGCAGCAGCAAGAAAAAGGGAGAAGAAGGCGGCCTAATCCACGCGCCCAGTCGACCCTCGACCTCGTTCACCTTATCCACGATGGGTGCGGCGATGGCCTGAGCTCCTCAAGATCAGCGCCCTCGCAGCTTCTTGGTGGCCGGAGAGGTCGATACTCGGGTTGCGGAAGAGGATCTTGACCAGCACCTTCTCCAAGACCTGGCGCAGATCCGCGTGACTTCGTTGGCCGGCTGCTGGGATCCTTTCGGAGCTCTTTGGAGGCGTCACCACATCCTTGAAGAAAAGCGTGAGCTTGGCTGGGTGGAATTTCCCTCGTGGGGTACCGAAGCCCGCCAAGTCTAGCCCGCCAGCTCCTCGTCGATGGCCTTGGCGATGTTAACGAGCCCTCCGTCGAGCTCCACCGTGGTCTTGAGCGTGTTCGGGTCTCGGCGGCCCTCGTCGGCAACTCCTCGTTGTCCTTGAGCTCCTTCCTCAAGTCATCCTCTCGCTTCTTGGCGGCGTCAGCGTCCCGCCAAGGTGGACGCTTCAGCTCGAGATCAACTTTTCGAGTCTTTGGCGTTCAGCTCCTTGATCTTTTCGGCGAGCTGGACTGCGGATCGCCATGGCACGTCGTCCTTCTCACGCTTTCATGCTGAGTGCGGCAAGCTCTTCGTTCTTCCTTGTCATGTCGCCTCCAGCTCGTCACCCTCTCCTCTAAATCCTTCTTGGCGGCCTCGGATGCGGCTCGATCCTTTGCCTCCTTGGCGTCCCAGCGCTGCTCTCGTGCCTCGAGCTCCTCCTCGTGACTGTCGGGCCGGCTTTCTTACTGTCGGCTCCCCTCCCGCTGGACATCTCCTCGGCGGTGAGCCTCTGCTGCTCCTCAACTTCAGCCTTCTCGGGATGAGCGCCTCCTTTGCCTCGCCCAGCTGCGCCCTCTCCCTTGCAATGGATCGGAGGGCCTCCTGGTTATGGTCCCGAGCTCTTGCGCATGTTTCTCTATGTCACTCCGCTTGCGACAAGCGCTTCCGAGACTTCGAGCTTGCTTGCAGGCGTGGTAGAGTGACACCAGCTTTGGGCTGCTCCTCCTCGGACTCTGCCTGCTGCTTTGCTGGCTTGTCAACCATCGCCAGCCCAGCGGGCGAGTACCTCCCGTCAAATTCCTCTCCCTCGACCGGCGCCTGGGCTCGAAGCCCGGGGAAGCTTGATGCCTACGCCCTCGCCAGCCTTCAAGTAAGCACTGGCTGGGGCTCCTCGAGCCCGATGCCACATCTTGGCGGAGGGGTCGCCGATCGGTCTGCGCCTCGGCGCTCCTGCGTCCTCTGGAGTCGTCGATCGGCCGCCGAGATCCTCGCCGGCTCCTGCACCAGCAGTCTGGCGGCTTCCTCGTCGGCCCGGGCTCATCGCGCCCGGCCTCTTCCTCGTCGGCGCGCGTCCTCGATCTTGCCGCCGCCCTCCTCGCCCGGTGGCCTCGGTTTCCATCGGGTCCCCAAGAGGAGGATCGAAGACAAGAAGAGGAAGGAAAATTCAGCAGATACCCAAAAGGAAGAAAGAAGATCAGGAACCCAAGGGAAAGATTACGGCAGGAGGGTCACTGTCTTTGGCTCTGTGATCATGGGCTCCTGCTGAGGGGCTCGCCGTTTCCGCCCTTCGGAGATCCCCTCCTTGTGAGGCGCTCCACATCGAGGGAATCGGCCCTTGGTGGCGTGGTTGAAGCCGGCGACACCTCGGGTCGACCTCCGATTGCTCTGAGTGAGCTTGTTCGCTCCTATACAAATGAGTCAATAATCAAAATGTCGGCAAAAGAAGAAGCACCGTCGCACCCCTAGCAGGAAGTGAACCAAAACACTTCTGTTGGGGGCATCTTTGAGGGCTGCCCTAGAGAGAGGATCGGGTCCGTCAAGGTGGTCTCGGGCGTACCTTCCGTCGTCCGGCAGGATCGTCCCTAATGTCGACCACGGGGATCTTGGCCCTCTTCGCGCCCTCCAGCTAAAGTCCTGAAAAAGCGAAGTTGAGGGAGAAGCAAATTAGATACAAGACAAACAACAACAAAAAGAAAGACAAGTGCGATGAGAAAGCCTTACTCCTCCTCATCCTCTTCCTCCTCCTCCTCTTCGCCGTCATCGAGCTCAGCGCGGAGAGGTGAACTCCGGTAGCCTCTCGGCGCGACAGCGGAGGATAGGCTCCCTCGGCACTAGAGCTGCAGCGGGATCAGGCGTGGCAGCCGGGAAGACCCGCCTCGGTTGCCCGGCCGGCTGGGACCCTCCAGCGCACGTTACTTGCATGGTGGAGCTGGATGGCCTACTCCTCCGCCAACTCTCAACTCGCGGAGAGCCTTCTCGGTCGGAATTGGGGCTGTCTTGTGGGCTCACTGCGGCAAGTTGCTCGAGCGGCTGGCGCTCGCGCCCTCGGCCGGCTCGCTGCTCCAACCTGGCCTCCCTTAGCCCTCGGCCTCTCCGGCAAGATCTTCCGGGCGGCAAGGCTTGCCGCCTCAGTGCATCCGCCTCCACCAGCGTGAAGCCAAACTTCGCCAGCGGTGCTGCCGCCGCCTCCTCCCCTGCGGCAATATCGCCGCTCGTTGGCGATTGTGGCGCGGGTGAGGCTTACGCTCATCGGTTGGCTGCCACCTCCACCAAGTCGTCGAAGAATTGCTGCGACCTCGGCGGTGGGCTCTATCAATTTGCACTTATCCGTCGCGAGTCACACTCTGGCATCATTACCAGATGTGATGTGCGGGAAGTTGTTACCTGGGGCGGCGCCCGCAAGCTGGAACCATACGGATGATTGGGGTCATGCTTGAACATCTCCCTCGGCATCGCGTCGAGCTCGAAGCGGTGAAGTTCAAGTTGAGGCCTGGGTGCAGCCTCATGAAATCCGCGGACGCTAAACAGCGGCGGGCCTCCCCTCTCTTGCGGAGGCGTTGCGGCACGAAGGAAATCCGCTCCCTGCCCTGTTGTGAGTCCGGCATGCTGGCCGAAAGGATTCGGGTGGTGGCGATCGTCGGCTTAGCGTCGTCCGGCTGACAGGCGCTCGATCGCTGCCACGCACCACGGGTCTCCGCGTTTAGTGAATAGCGGCGGATTGGCATCACAGATCCAGCACCACTCCGCCCTCCACTCGTCCCACTTCTTTGTGGAGCTCGCCGTCAAGTACACCTCCTTCATGCCCATCCGGGAGGTCGAGGCGATTCCACCAGCCGGTGGCTCCCTTTCTCGGCCGGGGAGAGAAAGAGTGGCGAAAAAGCGACATTGGGGAGGATGCCAGCGAAGTTCTCGCGAAGGTGTCGAAACCGCCATTGTCGAGCAGGCGTTGGGGGTGAAGTCGAGAAGATGAAACCGTAGGTGTTCATGATGTCGCAAAGAAAAGTGGAGAAAGGTGGGCGAGCCCAATAGAAGAACAGGGAAGAAGTAGTACCCTCAGGGGCACTTTTTCGACTTGGAGGCTTCAGGGAAAGCCAGGCGTCTTGCGGATCGCCAGCGTCTGCGTCGACGAAGAGATAGAACTCCGTCCAGGCGCCTCGGGGTGAGCTCGAGAAGCACTTGCTTCTTGTGCAGCGCCTCGAGCTCAGCGCCTCGGCCGACCGTAGCCTTGCGTCGCCGCGCCTTCGCGATCTTGCAGCCTTTCCGGACTTGAGCCATGGCGGAGCGAGGAGGAGGCAAAGCGCGCGGCGGCAGCGGCGATGGCGGCACGCTGCTCTATCTCTCGACTCTAGGGTGGTGGGGAGCAGCAGACTTTCAAAGGAAGGCGCAAGTAGCGAAAGTGGGAGCGGCCTGTTTCCCCTGCTTATAAATAGGGGATGTGAGCGTTCGCATCTCACGGAATTAAATCTTGACCACGTTCTCTCCCACGGCCTTGCAATCGGCGTGCCGTTGCGGGGGCGGTGGAAGCGGAGTAGGTTTTGTGCGGACCCAGGCCATGCGTGCCGTGCCTTGTTTTGAGCCTGCCCCAACAGCCTTCGGCACCGTGTATAGCCCGAGCCGAGGCTCTGTCGGTGTACTAAAGTAGGGGTACCTTAGTACCTGAACTCGTGCATGGGCAGTTGCAGCACCCAGCGCAAGGCTACGCTGGCGCCCGCCAAGACCCTCCGTCATTTCCACTTACTGCCATTCAGAACAAAGTATCAACCAAGTGGACAAAGACCGGCAAGAGGAGCTTGCGGAAGAACAAACCCGGCAAGAGGAGCTTCCGGGAAGGCCAACAAGGTGCGTCGGAAGACTTGCCGGCGGCCCAGCGTCCGGCAAGGCCAGCGACCGGCAAGCTTGCGGCACAACAAGAAGAAGGGCCCGGCAAAGGCGCTTGCGCAAAGGCTGCCACCCTGCACCCAAGCTCCGGCGCATCCAGCGGCGTGTCACCCGGGGCCATCCGGAGCGCGTGGCGGTATTGTGCATCCATCTGATGTAGGTGGAGCGGGCGACAAAGAGGCCATCGTGGCGAGCGGTGGTGCACCTAACGGTCGTTTCCTTGCCTTTGTTGTGCGACGGGACAGCATTAAATGCCTTTGTCCCCTGCCGTCGAGTTAGGTAGGGGACCTTTGTTAACTACTATTGTACCAACCTGCGTTTTACTC
>JAHHZJ010002047.1:0-37571 GCA_021437245.1 Aegilops speltoides
GGCTCTACAATATTCTCCAAAGTTGATTTGCGTAGTGGATACCATCAAATTCGTATGAAATTGGGAGATGAATGGAAAACAGCATTTAAAACTAAGTTTGGATTATATGAGTGGTTAGTCATGCCTTTTGGGTTAACTAATGCACCTAGTACTTTCATGATATTAATGAACGAAGTTTTACGTGCTTTCATTGGACGATTTGTGGTAGTCTATTTTGATGATATACTGATTTATAGTAAATCTTTGGAAGAACATTTGGAACATTTACGTGCTGTTTTTAATGCTCTACGTGATGCATGTTTGTTTGGTAACCTTGGTGATGTAGGGTGGAACCCTAATTCGTCGATCTATCACATTTGGAGCGGGCTCCCGCGAAGAACACGATGAACACGGGGAAGAATGGGGAGAAATCACAAGGGGAAACACTCAATAACAAGTCCAAATCACACATCCACTAGACAATCAAACACACAAGATCACAAGGTACATGAACAACAAAGGGAAAGATACAAGGTAAGGTTCATCTCCAAGAGGAGGTCTTGATGATATCCTAGATGGATCTTCCCTAAAGAGGGGTCTTGCATCCGCATGGGGATCTTCTCCTAGATGGAGGTCTTGGCCTCCAATGGAGTAGTGGTCTCTCTCTCTCAAGAGTAGAGATGGGTAGGAGCAAAGCTCACTTAAGAATGAGCTATCACTTTGCTAACCCTAGAAAGGAGGTGGAGGAGGTCTATTTATAGCCCAAGGGGCGAAGGGGTAAGTGAGTGGCGAAGGGGTACACGGCTTGGCCCAAGTCACAAGACAAAGCAGGGTCCGGATGATCCAGACGGTGGCCCGGATGATCCGGGTGTCGGGGGTCCGGATGATCCGGGCGACTGTCCGGATGATCCGGCTTCGTCGAGTAGGTTCTGTAGTCTTCGGGCGCGCTAGCCGGATCGTCCGGGAGTTCGTCCGGATCGTCCGGGCTCAGTCCGGATCGTCCGGCTAGGCGTCCGGATGATCCGGGCAACTCTAGTCTTCTTCTTCTCCTTTCTTCCGTCTTCTCTTCCATGCCTCCCTCGCGGATGGTGTAGTCGTTCCTTGGCGCTTGCACCCCTTCTTGACATCCGTGAAGCTCCGACAATACCTATGCATGCACACGGGAGAGGTGTCAAGTAGTATACCTTCCTCGAGAGTGTCAAGTGAGCACGTGTAAAGGAGATGATTCACCTTTGCGTATGTGAAGTAGATGTCGCACGTGTCACTTGCCAAATGGACTCTTGACATGGTGATGTCCGTAGGATGCTCCGCATCATCCCCTCCCCCTTGGGAAAGATCCGACCTCGGATCGAAATCCAAATCACCATGGGGAAGAGATGATGTCGTCGTGTAGAAGTGGACGATCACCAAGCATTAAATGCGTCTTGTAGTTCCAAATGGGCACTCTCCAATGTCGCACCGTCTTGTAATTCCTTCAAAAGTAGCAAAGATAACAAGCACTTGGAAAAACAAATGTGGTTGTCGTAAGAGCAAAACCAAGCATTCAAGAGGTGATTCACCCAACAAGTGTTGTCATCAAGCCTAGCATATGGTTTGACAAAGAAGTGTGGCATGGCATTTGAGCATATAAATTGAGCACAATCAAGTACATCTTGGGAACAAGCATGTAAATGTGAGGTAGAGATGTAAATATGTGTGACAAGAGCATAAGCATCTACCTCAAGTTCATAGCAATTATGGGCAAAGCGCTCAATGAAAGGTCTATGGTAGGCATAGGAATCATTCACAACACCAAATAAGATAAGATGTCTAAACACATGGGTCAAGTGCAAGACAATCGAAACATATTGTGCATAGGATGGAGTGAATATAGTGTGGCCCTCAACACAATAGAAATAGCAATTGTTCATCATGTGTGAGGCAGTCAATTCAAGCATGTGACAAGCAAAGGGACATGACATATATGAAGAAATGATATTGGTGCAACCAACCATATGATAGTAGCAAGTAGTCCAAGAATTGGATGCAACACACAAGGCATATATATCATGATGCATGGGAATGTGATAATGGCAAGTCAAAGCAAGATCTCTAGCAAGTGCGCAATCAAGTGGTCCAAGATGACCAATAAGTTTCATGGTGCAAGCAACACAAGTAGTATTATCCACAATATCCATGCTCAAGAAAGATGTCACCTTGAAAGTGTGTCCTTGTGCATTCTTCACAATGCCGAGGTGGAAGCAAATACTGTGTAGAAACGAGTCGTGGTAGAATGTATGAGGCTCGCTCTCAAGAGCTCGAATGGTCAACTCACGTGAAGTGGAAGTCGACACAAAGTCCAAGTATCCTACACATGCACAAAACAAAACAAAGAGCGTATGCGCATGGTAGATAAACGCATCATCCATCATGATGGTTCTCTTCTCTTGCACATAACTATTAGAAGCACAAGTGCATGAATAATATGATGCAACAATGGCGATATTCAAGGCACTAGGTGATAGAGGCAAAGGTGTCCCGTCTTTCGATGAGATGGTGGATTTCGCTTTGGTGGAAGTCGACTTTGACGATCCGACTACGAACGTGCGAGGACGTCGCGCCTTAGCAACCGCTAAACCAACTCCGAGAGGTTATTGACCACGCCGGAGCACGATCAACCTGACCACGAAGAACAAGCAAGAAACTGAGATTGCAATCTGGATATTGCGAATATAAGATGAAAGCTTTATTGATCAAGGTGGGGTTACGTGGACGCCTTTGTTTGGTCGTTGAACACAAACGGCACGCGAAGTTGCAGCTATGGCGAACTTTTAATCTAAACAAAACCCAAAGTCTAAGCGGTGCCCTAAGGGCTGTATATATGGAGGAAGAGGGGGTGAATTTCGTGGCCCTTGGTGGAGGGGTCCGAAACTAACCCTATCTCTTGTTTCCCCACACATACGGACTCTAAAAATAGCCTATACTAATGTATTTCGAAATTACATGGGCCTGGCCCAATAATAAGGTGACGCAGCACCTAGAATAGCCTCTGGATGAAATTTATGAAGTGGCATCTTGTATATTTCGTCCAAGGCTTCATGCACTCATTATGGTGGCTTCAAAGTCCTGAAATCATCACTTGTAATTCCATTCTTGTCCCCCTTAGCATGCCATCATCTCCATGCTTGTTCTTGCTCCAATGTTCATCCTTCTCCAAGCTAGGCCCTTCATTTGTAAGCAAAACAAATGTATCCAATTTAGGCAGCATCATATTCTCATGAACATTAGAATCATTACCAAGAAACGAAAGTACCTAGTAATTTAGTTGGCGTGCGCGAGCTCTAGTAATTGGTCCAGTATGTATAGCAGCAGGGGCTGTGGGTGTAACAATGGTATTGATGTCCTCATCATCCTCCCCTTCTTGAAATGAAGTCATCCTCGACGGAAGTTCATCTTCCTCACCCAAATATGGCTTCAAATCTGCAATGTTAAAAGTGGGACTAACCCCAAAATCTGTAGGCAGCTCAAGTTTATATGCATTATCATTTACTTTCTCCAACACCTTAAATGGACCAGCAGCGCGTGGCATTAGCTTTGATTTGCGCAAATCAGGAAATCTATCCTTACGCAAATGTAACCAAACAAGATCTCCAGGTGCAAACACAACATGTTTTCTACCCTTATCTCCAGCAAGTTTATATTTAGCATTCATACGCTCAATGTTTTCTTTAGTTAACTCATGCATTTTTAAAATCAATTCAGCACGTTCTTTAGCATCAAAATTAACCTTCTCCGAAGATGGAAGAGGCAACAAATCAATAGGTGCACGAGGTAGGAAACCATACACAACTTCAAAAGGGCACATCTTAGTAGTAGAATGCAATGAACGATTATAAGCAAATTCAATATGAGGCAAGCATTCCTCCCACATTTTCTTATTTTTCTTTAGAACAGCCCTAAGCATAGTAGACAATGTTCTATTGACTACTTCAGTTTGTCCATCGGTTTGGGGTGACAAGTAGTACTAAAAGCAGTTTAGTCCCCAACTTAGCCCATAAACATATCCAAAAGTGGCTAAGAAATTTAGTATCACGATCTGAAACAATAGTATTTGGCACACCATGCAAGCGAATAATTTCACGAAAGAACAAATCAGCAACATTGACAAACATCATCGCTTTTATGACATGGTATAAAGTGTGCCATTTTCGAGAATCTATCCACGACAACAAATATGCTATCCCTCCCCTTCTTTGTTCTAGGTAAACCTAAAACAAAGTCCATAGATATATCCTCCCAAGGAACACTAGGTACAGGCAAAGGCATATATAAACCATGAGGATTGAGTCGTGACTTAGCTTTTTGACATGTAGTGCAGCGAGCAATAAAACGCTCAACATCCCGTCTCATCTTTGGCCAAAAGAAATGTGTAGCAAGTACGTCCTCCGTCTTCTTCATGCCAAAGTGTCCCATTAGTCCTCCTCCATGCGCCTCCTGCAACAACAAAAGACGAACGGAGCTAGCTGGAATGCATAGCTTGTTAGCACGGAACACAAATCCATCATTAACGACAAACTTGTTCCATGTTCTTCCTTCTTTACAATTCTGCAATACATCCTTAAAATCAGCATCATGCACATATTGATCTTTGATGGTCTTCAAACCAAATATTTTGAAGTCAAGTTGTGAAAGCATAGTATAGCGACGAGACAATGCATCAGCAATAACATTTTCTTTACCCTTCTTGTGTTTAATGACATAAGGGAAAGTCTCAATGAATTCAACCCATTTAGCATGTCTACGATTCAGTTTAGCTTGACTTTTAATATGTTTCAAAGATTCATGATCAGAATGTATAACAAATTCTTTGGGCCATAAATAATGTTGCCATGTTTCTAAAGTCCGAACAAGAGCATATAATTCTTTATCATAAGTAGAGTAATTCAGACTAGGCCCACTAAATTTTTCAGAAAAGTATGCAACAGGTTTGCCATCTTGTAATAACACACCTCCTAATCCAATTCCACTAGCATCACATTCAAGCTCAATAGTCTTATTAAAATCAGGAAGTTGGAGTAAAGGAGCATGTGTCAACTTAGCTTTCAATACCGTGAAGGCTTCTTCCTGTGCGGTACCCCAAACAAAAGGCACATTGATAGAGGCAGAGGTGTCCCGTCTTTCGATGAGATGGTGGATTTCGCTTTGGTGGAAGTCGACTTTGACGATCCGACTACGAGCGTGCGAGGACGTCGCGCCTTAGCAATCGCTAAACCAACTCCGAGAGGTTATTGACCATGCCGAGCACACGATCAACGACCACGAGGGTCTATTTCCTGCGAGCAAACGAAGAACAAGCAAGAAACTGAGATTGCAATCTGGATATTGCGAATATAAGATGAAAGCTTTATTGATCAAGGTGGGGTTCTGTGGCGCCTTTGTCCAGTCGTTGAACACAAACGAAATGCTGCGAAGTTGCAGCTATGGCGAACTTTTGATCTAAACAAAACCCAAGTCTAAACGGTGCCCTAAGGGCTGTATATATGGAGGAAGAGGGGTGAATTTCGTGGCCCTTGGTGGAGGGGTCCAAACTAACCCTATCTCTTGTTTCCCCACACATACGGACTCTAAAATAGCCTATACTAATGTATTTCGAAATTACATGGGCCTGGCCCAATAATAAGGTGACGCAGCACCTAGAATAGCCTATGGACGAATATTATGAAGTGGTATCTTGTATATTTCGTCCAAGGCTTCATGCACTCCTTATGGTGGCTTCAAAGTCCTGAAATCATCACTTGTAACTCCGTTCTTGATCTCCTTGTGCATGCCATCAACTCCATGTGTGTTCTTGCTCCAATGTTCATCCTTCTCCAAGCTAGGCCCTTCATTTGTAAGCAAAACAAATGTATCCAATTTAGGCGACATCATACTCTCATGAACATTAGAATCATTACCAAGAAGCGAAAGTACCGGTAATTTAGTTGGCGTCTTGTGAGCTCTAGTAATTGGTCCGGTATGTATAGCAGCAGGGCTGTGGGTGTAACAATGGTATTGATGTCCTCATCATCCTCCCTTCTTGAAATGAAGTCGTCCTCGACGGAAGTTCATCTTCCTCACCCAAATATGGCTTCAAATCTGCAATGTTAAAAGTGGGACTAACCCCAAAATCTGCAGCAGCTCAAGTTTATATGCATTATCATTTACTTTCTCCAACACCTTAAAGGGACCAGCAGCACGTGGCATTAGCTTTGATTTGCGCAAATCAGAAATCTATCCTTACGCAAATGTAACCAAACAAGATCTCCGGTGCAAACACAACATGTTTTCTACCCTTATCTCCAGCAAGTTTATATTTAGCATTCATACGCTCAATGTTTTCCTTAGTTAACTCATGCATTTTTAAAATCAACTCAGCACGTTCTTTAGCATCAAAATTAACCTTCTCTCGAAGATGGAAGAGGCAACAAATCAATAGGTGCACGAGGTAGGAAACCATACACAACTTCAAAAGGGCACATCTTAGTAGTAGAATGCAATGAGCGATTATAAGCAAATTCAATATGAGGCAAGCATTCCTCCCACATTTTCTTATTTTTCTTTAGAACAGCCCTAAGCATAGTAGACAATGTTCTATTGACTACTTCAGTTTGTCCATCGGTTTGGGGTGACAAGTAGTACTAAAAAGCAGTTTAGTCCCCAACTTAGCCCATAAACATCTCCAAAAGTGGCTAAGAAATTTAGTATCACGATCTGAAACAATAGTATTTGGCACACCATGCAAGCGAATAATTTCACGAAAGAACAAATCAGCAACATTGACAGCATCATCGCTTTTATGACATGGTATAAAGTGTGCCATTTTCGAGAATCTATCCACGACAACAAATATGCTATCCCTTCCCTTCTTTGTTCTAGGTAAACCTAAAACAAAGTCCATAGATATATCCTCCCAAGGAACACTAGGTACAGGCAAAGGCATATATAAACCATGAGGATTGAGTCGTGACTTAGCTTTTTGACATGTAGTGCAGCGAGCAATAAAACGCTCAACATCCCGTCTCATCTTTGGCCAAAAGAAATGTGTAGCAAGTACGTCCTCCGTCTTCTTCACGCCAAAGTGTCCCATTAGTCCTCCTCCATGCGCCTCCTGCAACAACAAAAGACGAACGGAGCTAGCTGGAATGCATAGCTTGTTAGCACGGAACACAAATCCATCATTGACGACAAACTTGTTCCATGTTCTTCCTTCTTTACAATTCTGCAATACATCTTTAAAATCAGCATCATGCACATATTGATCTTTGATGGTCTCCAAACCAAATATTTTGAAGTCAAGTTGTGAAAGCATAGTATAGCGACGAGACAATGCATCAGCAATAACATTTTCTTTACCCTTCTTGTGTTTAATGACATAAGGAAAGTCTCAATGAATTCAACCCATTTAGCATGTCTACGATTCAGTTTAGCTTGACTTTTAATATGTTTCAAAGATTCATGATCGAGAATGTATAACAAATTCTTTGGGCCATAAATAATGTTGCCATGTTTCTAAAGTCCGAACAAGAGCATATAATTCTTTATCATAAGTAGAGTAATTCAGACTAGGCCCACTCAATTTTTGAGAAAAGTATGCAACAGGTTTGCCATCTTGTAATAACACACCTCCTAATCCAATTCCACTAGCATCACATTCAAGCTCAAAAGTCTTATTAAAATCAGGAAGTTGGAGTAAAGGAGCATGTGTCAACTTAGCTTTCAATACCGTGAAGGCTTCTTCTGTGCGGTACCCCAAACAAAAGGCACATCCTTCTTTGTAAGCTCGTTGAGAGGTGCAGCAATGGTGCTGAAATCTCTCACAAAACGCCTATAGAAACCAGCGAGGCCAAGGAAACTCCTCACTTGTGTGACCGTTTTGGGCTGCGGCCAACTCTCAATAGCTTCAATCTTGGCTTTATCAACTTCAATTCCTGTGGAGTAACAACATAGCCAAGAAAAGATACTCGGTCGGTGCAAAAGGTGCACTTCCCAAGGTTACCAAACAAGCGTGCATCACGAGAGCATTAAAAACAACACGTAAATGTTCCAAATGTTCTTCCAAAGATTTGCTATAAATTAGTATATCATCAAAATAGACTACCACAAATCGTCCAATGAAAGCACGTAAAACTTCGTTCATTAATCTCATGAAAGTACTAGGTGCATTAGTTAACCCAAAAGGCATGACTAACCACTCATATAATCCAAACTTAGTTTTAAATGCTGTTTTCCATTCATCTCCCAATTTCATACGAATTTGATGGTATCCACTACGCAAATCAACTTTGGAGAATATTGTAGAGCCACTCAATTCATCAAGCATATCATCTAGCCTAGGAATAGGGTGGCGATAACGAATAGTAATATTATTGATGCCTCTACAATCAACACACATACGTGACGTACCATCCTTTTCGGCACTAGAATAATAGGAACAGCACAAGGACTAAGGGATTCGCGTATATAACCTTTGTCGAGAAGCTCTTGTACTTGACGATAATCTCCTTCGTCTCCTCTGGATTGGTATGGTATGGCGACGGTTTGGCGGTGAAGCACCGGAATTAAGTCAATCGATGCTCAATCCCTCGAATAGGCGGTAATCCGGTGGCACGTCTTGTGGAAAGGCGTCGTGAACTCTGCAAAATGTTAGTGACAGAGGCGGCAAAGAGGAAGGCACGTCCTCAAATGAAAATAATGCCTCTTTGCACACAAAAGCATAGCAAACAGATTTGCTAAAATCTAGCTCATCAATATCAGATTTAGTGGCAAGTAAACATGCACTTTTCAATATAATTTCAGAAACAACACTAGATGGTTTACTATTAGGCTTCATATGTTGCTCAAATTCTTTTGCCACAATCTGATTTTCACTCTTATTTTTCTCCTGTTTTGCTTTATTAGCTCTATTAATATCATCTTTCAAAATGGACTCAGAGTCATAGGAAGCAAAGTAATATTTTTATCCTTATGAACAAGAGTATCTTGATTGTTTCTACCATGGTGTACAGAATTTTTATCAAATTGCCATGGTCTACCAAGTAACAAGGAACATGCTTGCATAGGTACCACATCACAATCAACATAATCAGCATATGTAGAGATACTAAAATGCACACGAACAGTACGTGTTACCTTAACCTTGCCGCTGTTGTTGAACCATTGGATGTAGTAAGGATGTGGATGTGGTCTTGTGGTGAGAGATAGCTTCTCCACCATCTCCATGCTAGCTAAGTTATTGCAGCTCCCTCCATCTATGATGACGCGAATAGAACGTTCCTTCACAACTCCCTTTGTATGGAACAAATTATGCCTCTGATTTTGCTCAGCTTGTGTAACCTGCACACTCAAAACACGTTGAGCAACTAAACATTCATACTGTCGGCATCTTCAGCAGCCATGTATTGTGTCTCATGATCAGAATCATCTCCACCGTGTTCCTCATGTGTAATAAGAGCCGAGTCTCCTCATCATAGTCACTAGCGGACTCATACCCACCATCCTCGTAGCAATCATCACACGCTGAGATTTGCATTCTCTCAATAAAATGTCCTCTTCCCTTACAACGACGACAAATAATATCACTTGTGTGCCTGTTGACGCCATGGAAGAAGAAGAGCTCTGTGCAGGCCGGCGGTGTGCTCTTGGCGAGATAGTGGTGGTTGTGCCTGCTTTCTTGTATCACGGTTGGAGATGGCACTGAAGGAGGTGATGGTGCGGTGGAAGTAGATGATGCACGTGGTGTCCATGACGAAGGTCGACTGCGAGAAAAGTTAGTGCGGCGCCAATGCACTGTCGATCCTGCACTTCACGTTCAGCTTTACAAGCAAGATGGAATAAGCGAGTGATATTATTATAATCCTTATAGTCTAGAATGGTCTGAATCTCTCTATTTAATCCACCCGTAAAACGTGCAAGCATAGCTTCATTCTCCTCAACAATACCACATCTAATCAAGCCAGTTTGTAATTCCGATAATATTCTTCTACAGAATTTTTCCTTGTCTTAAGCGCTGCAATTTTGAAGTAATTCACGTTGATAATATGGTGAAACCCAACGAGTACGCATAGCAGTTTTCAAAGCAGCCCAAGTAGCTGGAACAGGATATAATCTACAATGTTGAGACCACCAAACACATGCAAAGCTAGTGAAAGCACAAACAAAGCAGCAGCGAGAACACGTCTCTCCTCGGGATATTGTAAACATGTAAATCGTTGTTCAGTTTCTAACTCCCAAGTAAGATATATATCAGGAACATATCTACCCTCAAATGGTGGAATATTCAATTTCAGTTTAGGGAGATGGTCATGATCTCGTACCTGAGGGGGAGCCCTAATATTGCCATTATTTGCATGTGGACGACCTGGTGGTTGTGGTGCTGGTGGTTGCACGTAGTTCTGCACTATAATGGCGAGTGTCTCAAAACTCTTCCCAGGTCAAACTGATAGGATGGGCACGAAATTTTTTCGACCAAATTTTTTTTTTCGACTGCCTGGACCCAAAAACTGGAAACGGGTCAAAAAAAACTTTCTATAACAGCGACTGTCTCAATACGCTTAGAAACACCTAAAAATAGGATAGCCAGAAATTTTTTTGTCCCGTGCGTTTTTGGAAAATTTTGGGCCTAAACGGAGGGTGGTTTCCGGACTCCTTTTTTTTTGGACGGCAAAAGATTGCTGGAATCCGAAACCTACTCAGACAAGGAAACACGAATCGGAAAACTAGATGGATCCCGAAAACAAACCTAATATGCAAGGGACTCGGATTGGTGGTGGATATATGGTGGTCGATGGCAGCGGTGGTGATATATGGAAGCGGTGGTGGTATATGGATACGGATTCGAAGCGGTGGCGGATAAGCGGTGGTGGTATATGGATACGGATTCGAAGCGGTGGCGGATAAGCGGTAGATGGCAGGGCGATGATAATGGTGCGGCGGCGGCGTGACAACTTATGACCAGAACTCGAAACTCTAAAAGACTAGACTCTAAGACCAGCAACTAAACACGACGATGCAACCGCAAATTCAACAATGCAAATACAGAAAAGATTATGCAAAGGCTCAGATTGGTTCGCATATGATGAACTAACCCTAAATTTTTTTTGTGGCTTTTTCGTGGACTATAGGTATGAAGACAGACTCGATCTAAACTACGAAAAACTGTAAAATCTCACCGAGCAACCTGGAAATCTGATACCACTAGATAGAGGCAAAGGTGTCCCGTCTTTCGATGAGATGGTGGATTTCGCTTTGGTGGAAGTCGACTTTGACGATCCGACTACGAACGTGCGAGGACGTCGCGCCTTAGCAACCGCTAAACCAACTCCGAGAGGTTATTGACCACGCCGAGCACGATCAACGACCACGAGGCTTTCCTGCGAGCAAGCGAAGAACAAGCAAGAAACTGAGATTGCAATCTGGATATTGCGAATATAAGATGAAAGCTTTATTGATCAAGGTGGGGTTCTGTGGCGCTTTGTGCAGTCGTTGAACACAAGCGGCACGAAGTTGCAGCTATGGCGAACTTTTAATCTAAACAAAACCCAAAGTCTAAGCGGTGCCCTAAGGGCTGTATATATGGAGGAAGAGGGGTGAATTTCGTGGCCCTTGGTGGAGGGGTCGAAACTAACCCTATCTCTTGTTTCCCCACATACGGACTCTAAAATAGCCTATACTAATGTATTTCGAAATTACATGGGCCTGGCCCAATAATAAGGTGACGAGCACCTAGAATAGCCTCTGGACGAAATTTATGAAGTGGCATCTTGTATATTTCGTCCAAGGCTTCATGCACTCATTATGGTGGCTTCAAAGTCCTGAAATCATCACTTGTAACTCCATTCTTGTCCCCCTTGCACATGCCATCATCTCCATGCTTGTTCTTGCTCCAATGTTCATCCTTCTCCAAGCTAGGCCCTTCATTTGTAAGCAAAACAAATGTATCCAATTTCGGCAGCATCATATTCTCATGAACATTAGAATCATTACCAAGAAACGAAAGTACCTGGTAATTTAGTTGGCGTGCGCGAGCTCTAGTAATTGGTCCAGTATGTATAGCAGCAGGGGCTGTGGGTGTAACAATGGTATTGATGTCCTCATCACTAGGTATATGGTGCAAAGAGGTAAGACAAGCATGCTTCACAAGGAATATGTCAAAATCTCCAAACATGTGTGAGAATGCTATGGGGGCAATCTCATGAGCAAGACTATAAGCATTGTGGCACCCAATACATGGCAAATCATCTAGCATGAGAGATGCAACACATGGAGATATTTGACACGAAGCAATATGAATCATATGCAAAGCATATAGATGGTTGTCATCAACCGCATGAGATGAGCAAGTATGACACAAGAGACAACGCATGTGAGAGGCATGAGCATATATGTCATCAACCCAAGAAAGCAAGTAGTGGAACATGGGTGATGCAACATAGCAAGCAATCATAGCAATCAAGTCAAGTATGCTAGTAGTGCGAAGATGCGACATACTAGAAGGAATCATGGCAAACATGTCATTGGTGCAAATAGTGGGCATGAATAATTCACAAGTCATAGCACAATCATGAAAGCAAGATATGAGGGCAATAGCATGGGGCACATGATAAACATGGCAATAGCAACAAGGATCTCCACCAAGCATGCAAATACACATAGAAGTAGCATAATGATGAAACATGGGTAGATGCAAGCAAGGGTCACAATTGCATGGCAAAGGCATAGAAGCAAGCATAGCATGCAAAGCGAACACGGTAAAATGAGCATAATGTGAGAAGTGGTAAATGGCCCATAGCCGTGTGAGAGCCAAGTAGAGGAGTTGCGCGTAGTCCTTGCGCGAAGGGAACGGTGGTGAGGATAGTCCACGGGATCCCAAATCGTCATTGCTCTCAAGAGCTCGTTTTGTCAACTCGTGGGATTGCGAGGTTGACAAGTATTCAAGGGTACCTACACAAAAGAGACACAATCCAAAGAAATTGTGCGCGTGGTAAATGTACACATCATCCATCATGATGTGTATGTGCACGTGTGAGTTAGCACAAGATAAGCAATGCTCAAAGAAATTTGAGGCATGGTATATGAACATGTCATCCATCATGAAAGAATAGTTGTTATGTATGACACGATGGGGACACAAATTGAGAATGCAAGTATATGGCACATCAATAGTATGTTTATTCATGGGTAGCATATGGTGCACACAAGTATTGGGATCATGCAATGGATGGGATTGATCAAAATCTCCTACAATGTATGAGGAAACTATGGGGGCCTCCTCATGAGCAATATCGGAAACATCACATGGAGAAAGTGGACAACATCCAAAACAATGCATATCCGAAGCTAGGTGGTCATGGCATGGCATATGAGATAAATGATGCAAAGGTAGCATATCAATATCATCACAAGAGAAACAAATGCCAATAACCATGGGCTTGTCATCTATGCCATATGTGCAAATTGGGTTTATTTTAATGGCATATGCATAGTCACTATGAAGAGATTGCAAATAAGACATATGGTTGATCTCATGCATAGCATATGACAAGTCAAGCGGATTATCAAACATGATGTGACCTAAAGAATTGTCACAAGAAATTCTATGTAACATGGCATCACAACTAATAGACTCCACAATAGAATCATCGTACTCATCATAAATGGGCAAATCATCGCATGGGGAAATCATACTAGCATGAACCATGGCAATAGGTGGATCAACATCATGCAAGCAATCAATGTTAAGAATGTCCACTAGTGGGACTAGAGCATCACCGTCACCTTTGTTATCTTTGTCATTCCACTCAAGTGGTGTAGGTGAGGTTGGAAAGACCAAATGGTGGTCATCTTCATCTTGATGGAACCATGTGGGGGGTGCATCATATTCCACTATGGCAATCGTCTTGTCCAAAGGGAGGACGAAGTCGTCGAGGATCGGCGCGTCATCATCAATGGGACCTAGCACCAAACGAGAAGACATAATAGAGGTAGAGGTCAAGTTGTTAGAAATGCAAATGGCCTCACAAGACCTATCCACTATCTCACTCTCTCTATGTGGTGGTTCACTCACTCCCTCAAAATAGGTGCACTCAAACTCACGTATGGTGGAGTCACTCATCTCACTCAAGTGGTGGGGGTTGTGGCTCTCCTCACATGGGAATTGTGGCAACTCATCATGTATGGGGCTAGTGGTGAAGTCACTCTCACTCTCAATATGGTGGCACAAGTCACTCAAGTCATCATACGTCGCCGTGGTCGAAGGGAAAGTCCCATGCTCAACCATCTCGTCGTGGTCGCCGTGGATGAAGGCCGAAGATGGCACATCATCACTCTCGTCGTGGATGAAGGCCGAAGATGGCACATCATCACTCTCGTCGTGGATGAAGGCCGAAGATGGCACATCATCACTCTCGTCGTGGATGAAGGCCGAAGATGGCACATCATCACTCTCGCCTCCTAAGATGGAAGCATCATCCTTGCTCGCCACCTTGTCGCTCGCCTCCAAAGCTTGGTCCTTGGGAGCATCGTCTTGGAGCTCGTCGGGCTTGGACATCTTGGTGGTACTAGCCTCATGCTTGTCGTAGAGCTTGGTCGCCACGAAGTTTGCTTGGGGTGGAGAAGCCTTGGCCTTCATGAGTTCTTGTTCCGCCTTGAGAGCACCAATGTAGTAGTCGTCGATGGACTTGTAGTTCTCGAGGACGATGGTCTTGGAGATGTCGTTGTGCAATCCCATCATGAAGTGGAACTTCATCGAAATGGGGTCGCCCACGCGGCTCGTCAGAAGGCAATCATCATCTCCTTGAAGTACTTGTCGATGGACTTGGATCCTTGGGTGGTGTTCTCCAATTGGCGTCGAAGTTGTTCCGTGTAGGTTGGAGGCACAAACTCTCGCCGCAAAGCTTTCTTCGTCTTGGGCCAACTCATGTCGTAGTACTCCGAAGGTGTGTGAAGCCACCAAGATGAGGCGTAGTCGTGGAAGTTTCTTGTGGCGCACTTCACTTGATCTTCGGGACGAACTTGATGTAGCTTGAGGTAGTCGTCCATCAAACGCTCCCACTCGAGGTACTCCTCGGGTTCTTGAGTCCCATAGAAAGGAATCTTGTGGTCGGTGTCGAGGTCGTAGTAGCTCGTGGAAGTCGCGGACTTGAGCTTGGGTAGCTTCTCTTGAGTGTAGTCTTGAGGTTCTTGTTGACGAAGATGCCATATGTCCGTAGGTGAAGATGCCTTGAAGTCGCTTGGCGAAGATGCCAAGGGAGATGGTGAAGTCGTTGAGCGGTTGTTGGTGTTGAGCTCTTGACCTTCACGTTCTTGTTGGTGATGGTGTCGATGCCGATGTGATCTTGCCGGAGATGGTAGCTCGGAAGGATGTGCTCTTGAGCGTCTTCTCGAAGATGAGGAAGATCGCTTGTAGGACTTGATGAGGGCCTTGATCTCCTCCATGCGCTTGTCCATCTTGGCGTCGTAGTTGTTGTTCATGGCATCGAACTCGTCGTTGTTGTTGTAGACCGAAAGTGAAATGCCTTGCCTATCCATCACAAGACTCGAGTAGAGGTGAGTAGGAAATGAGATAAACAATACCAAGTTACCTTTTCCCAAAGTTGAGGATGTATCCCGTGTCACTCAATGTGAGATGAAAGAATAGTGGAATTGGTACCGGACGTGTTCACTCACACCTATCAAGTAAAGCTTATGGTAGAGCTTGGTGAGGATAGTGGCACAAAAATTTGATGCAAAATGTTAGCAAGAGTCAATAATGTTGAAAAAGATTCACAAATTCACAAGTGAAACAAGTAGACCAATAGCAAATGATACATGGAAACACACACGGATAGATAAATGGGGTCGTGCAACCAAGGAATGAGCTCAAAATGTGGAATCCACGAAAGCGCTCGTGTTGCACAACTCAAGAGAGGCGCTAGCACGATTGCTCAATAGGCGGATCGACACTTGTGCACAACCTATAAGATGCAAGATGGGTAAACTTTCTATCCCAAGTATGCTATGTATGTATGGTTCCCGGTGTTTCTTTCAAGCATGATATCATATGATGTAGATTTTGGTATGGCTCTTATGTGCAATGGGGTTTGATGCTATGGCACTTGCTCACGAGCTCTTTGCTCTCATTTTGCTTAAAAGCTTTTTTTTCTATGGCCACTTTTGTACTATGCACAAACCAAGATAGCAATTGTGTATATGCGGGAACAAACTTGAGGCACAATGGATGATATGATACCAAGATGATATGGTATGTATGCAATGGATGGTGGATCACTAATGTGCACAAGTAACGTTGCCGGCAATACTCAAATGGCTAGTCTCGATAGGCAAGTAACGCAAAATGGGCTAGGGGTTAACAATGCAATTGCAAGGGAATATACAATGGTGTCGTCGAGGTTACCGTCCTTTCGATGATGAGTGGCGGTGTTCTTGGTGTAGATACCAAGATGATGGAGACTCGTCCCTAAGTAGCCGAAACACCTTAGGAAACGGAAAAACCGCAAACTCAAAATCTCAAATGACAAATGTCAAATGGTGGTAGCGGAAAGCGGTGGTGGTGTTGCACTAAGCAATGCGGAAGTGGAATGATGGGCTATACACGAGTCGGAGTTGAAGTTGCCGTCCCTAAGTAGCCGAAACACCTTAGGAGACACAAGCCACAACTCGAACAAGCTCAAACAACAATTGGGTTAGGTTGGGTTGTCGGAAGTGTATGGTGGGAAGGTTATGTGGAAGTGGTGGTGGTGGTGGTTGATGAAGAAGCAACCGTCCCTAAGTAGCCGAAACACCTTAGGAGACTCAAGTCACTACTCAAACAACCTCAAATGCTATGGGGAACAAAATGGGTTAGGTTGCGGAAGTCGGTGGTGGTAATGCGGATGATATGGTGGAGGGCCTAGGCAAACTTGCCAAATTTCAGAAAATTTGATGGTGTCAAATGGTGTTGGTGGTATTTTTGTTGGATTGGGGATGTCAATAGCTTCAAAACGAGCTAAAGAACGTCGAAAACGGACTCCGGATGAATTAGTTATGACCGAAACAAGATTTCAGCCGTGTCAGTTTCAGGGTTAACCGGATGATCCGGGAGGAGGTCCGGATGATCCGGGCTAGGTCCGGATGATCCGGGAGGAAATCCGGATGATCCGGGTTCGTCAGCACCGGTTCTGTTTTCTGGGTGCGCGATTTATCCGGACGTCCGGGGGGGCGTCCAGCTGATCCGGGGGATGTCCGGATGATCCGGGAGATGGTCCGGATGATCCGGGCAAGTCAATCCGCTCGGGATTTGCTCGTGGAGACGAATTTTTGGGCGGAATTTGGGGATTTTGGGGTCAAAATTGATGAGATTTCGTGGATGGAAGGTGGGGAAACTTGGGGAAATGCTAGATCCACTTGAAACCAAGCAAATCCATGGATCAAAATCAACAAAACATCATCAAACCAACAAATCACAAAAAATTTGGGGCTATTTTTGATGAGGACATCAATACCATTATTACAACAACAGCCCCTACTGTTACATATACGGGACCAATTACTAGAGCTCGCGCACGCCAATTAAATTACCAGGTACTTTCGTTTCTTGGTAATGATTCTAATGTTCATGAGAATATGATGTTGCCTAAATTGGATACATTTGTTTTGCTTACAAATGAAGGGCCTAGCTTGGAGAAGGATGAACATTGGAGCAAGAACACGCATGGAGTTGATGGCATGCGCAAGGGGGTCAAGAACGGAGTTACAAGTGATGATTTCAGGACTTTGAAGCCACCATAAGGAGTGCATGAAGCCTTGGACGAAATATACAAGATGCCATTTCATAATATTCGTCCATAGGCTATTCTAGGTGCTGCGTCACCTTATTATTGGGCCAGGCCCATGTAATTTCGAAATACTTAAGTATAGGCTATTTTTAGAGTCTGTATGTGTGGGGAAACTAGAGTTAGGGTTGGTTTCGGACCCCACCCTCAAGGGCCACGAAATTCCCTCCTTTTCCCCCATATATACCGCCCTTAGGGCGTCGTTTAGACTTGGGGTTTTGTTTAGATTAAAAGTTCGCCATAGCTCGTGTACTTCGTTTGTGTTCAACGACCAGACAAAGGCGTCACAGAACCCCACCTTGATCAATAAAGCTTTCATCTTATATTCGCAATATCCAGATTGCAATCTCAGTTTCTTGCTTGTTCTTCGTTTGCTCGCAGAAGCAGACCTTCGTGGTCGTTGATCGTGCTCGGCGTGGTCAATAACCTCTCGGAGTTGGTTTAGCGATTGCTAAAGCGCGGCGTCCTCGCTGACGTTCGTAGTCGGATCGTCAAAGTCGACTTCCACCAAAGCGAAATCCACCATCTCATCGAAGGCGGGACACCTTTGCCTCTATCAAGTGGTATCAGATTTCGGGTTGCTTGGTGAGATTTTACAGTTTTTCATAGTTTAGATCGAGTCTGTTCTTCATACCTATAGTCCACGAAAAAGCCAAAAAAATAGGGTTAGTTCATCCCATCCGAACCAATCTGAGCCTTTGCATAATCTTTTTGTATTTGCTTTGTTGAATTTGCGGTTGCATCGTCATGTCAAGTTGCTGGTCTTAGCGTCTAGTCTTTTAGAGTTTGAGTTACATTCACAGGTTGTCACGTTGCGCTGCCATATATCACCACCGCATCATCACCGCTAATCCGAATCCATATCGCCACCACATATCCGCCGCCATCACGCCAATCCGAGTTCACGCAACATATATCCGCCACCTGTCCGAAGTTCCACCAGATTCATCTCCGCCACCGGTCCGAGTTCCACAGATTCATCTTCGCCACCGGTCCGAAGTTCCACAGATTCATCTCCGCCACCAGTCCTAGTCCGAGTCCATAATTGTTGCATTGTTCTCGATTTCCAGATCACGCGATACTCCGACTCGTGACAGAGAAGGACTCCCGAACTTCCGAGCCATCCGCAGAAGAAAAATAGTTCCAGTTTCAAAAAAAACTAAGTCTGGAAAATTCTGGCTAGGCAGTTTTTAGACCATTTGTAGACTTTTTCGAAAAAAATTTGTTGGGGAGCAACAAAAAAAAAGAGAAAAAAAAGTGAAAAAAAAGTGAAAAAAAAAAAAAAAAATTCAGTGTGTGCTCCTCCCTTGTTTACGTGCAGCGCCGTGATTTTGTTAGTGTTCTAGGCTCGCGTCTCTAGCACGGTCTAGCCTAGGACCAACCTGCATCTCGTTGAGCGTTTATTTAACTTTGCATCTCCGAATTGATTATTGCTGACCCTTTTTGCTACCATATTATAAGCCTTCCCAGCTCCACATACACCTACGTCGTGCGTTTGACTCTCCCTAGCAATCGCTCTATCCAAGCTTTTGAGAGTTTTGATTACAACGGTTGCTGATCACCGCTTCTTCTTTGGGTAAGAACTGGTAAGAATTTGAGATTTGCTTGACGGATTTGTGACACCCACCACCACCTCTTGTTAGTAGTCTGTAGGATCATATTCTTGTGTGTTTCTATTGCTGCTAACCATGGCAGGATCTGGCAGCGAGACTGATCGGGAGAACTGACGAACAAACAGCTACATGATAAATTTCAGCAAATGATGAGTGGACAGGTGCAAGATGTCTTTGAACAGATTTGACGAGGCCATGGAGAAGATAGATGGCATTGAGAAGGCGTTTGAAACAAAGCTTGATAGCAAGTTTGATGAATTGCTCGCGCCTTTTCCACAACCACCGTCGGCTGCACCTATCGCACCTCTGCAGCGACAACAACTACGCCCCTTCCGAATCGGTATGGGACGAGCTCAGCGTGTTCCTATTGAGCAGGACAAAATTCTGGTGCCGCTGCTCTGCTGTTGGTGCTTCTTTGGCTCCTGCTACTGCTGCTGCTGCTGGTACCGAGGAGGATGATGAGTATGTGGGTGATTACGAGGATGAGGTTGATCAACATCAGCACTCGTGCAACCACCAGCACCACAACCACCAGGTCGTCCACATGCAAATAATGGCAATGTTAGGGCTCCCCTCAGTGCGAGATCATGACCATCTCCCTAAACTGAAATTGAATATTCCACCATTTGAGGGTAGATATGTTCCGATATATATCTTAAATGGGAGTTAGAAACTGAACAACGATTTACATGTTTACAATATCACGAGGAGAGGCGTGTTCTGCTGCTTTGTTTGTGCTTTCACTAGCTTTGCATGTGTTTGGTGGTCGAACATTGTAGATTATATCCTGTTCCAGCTACTTGGGCTGCTTTGAAAACTGCTATGCGTACTCGTTGGGTTCCACCATACTATCAACGTGAATTACTTCAAAAATTGCAGCGCTTAAGACAAGGCAAAAATTCTGTAGAAGAATATTATCAGGAATTACAAAGCGGCTTGATTAGATGTGGTATTGTTGAGGAGAATGAAGCTATGCTTGCACGTTTTCGGGTGGATTAAATAGAGATTCAGACCATTCTAGACTATAAGGATTATAATAATATCACTTGTTTATTCCATCTTGCTTGTAAAGCTGAGCGTGAAGTGCAGGATCGGCGAGGCATTGGCGCGCACTAACTTTTCTCGCAGGTCGACCTTCATCATGGACACCACGTGCATCATCTACTTCCACCGCAGCATCACCTCCTTGGTGCCACCTCCAACCGTGATACAAGCAGGCACAACCACCACTATCTGCCAAGAGCACACCTGCCGGGCCTGCACAGAGTTCTTCTTCTTCCATGGCGTCAACAGGGCACACAAGTGATATTATTTGTCGTCGTTGTAAGGGAAGAGGACATTTTTGAGAGAATGCAAATCTCAGCGTGTGATGATTGCTCTTGAAGATGGTGGGTATGAGTGCGCTAGTGACTATGATGAGGAGACTTTGGCTCTTATTACACATGAGGAACACGGTGGAGATGATTCGATCATGAGACACAATACATGGCTGCTGAAGATCTTGTGCGGTATGAATGTTTAGTTGCTCAACGTGTTTTGAGTGTGCAGGTTACACAAGCTGAGCAAAATCAGAGGCATAATTTGTTCCATACAAAGGGAGTTGTGAAGGAAGCGTTCTATTAGCGTCATCATAGATGGAGGAGCTGCAACAACTTGGCTAGCATGGAGATGGTGGAGAAGCTATCTCTCACCACAAGACCACATCCACATCCTTACTACATCCAATGGTTCAACAACAGCGGCAAGGTTAAGGTAACACGTACTGTTCGTGTGCATTTTAGTATCTCTACATATGCTGATTATGTTGATTGTGATGTGGTACCTATGCAAGCATGTTCCTTATTACTTGGTCGACCATGGAAATTTGATAAAAATTCTGTACACCATGGTAGAAACAATCAGTATACTCTTGTTCATAAGGATAAAAATATTACTTTGCTTCCTATGACTCCTGAGTCCATTTTGAAAGATGATATTAATTAATAGAGGCGGGGTGTCCCGATCTTTCGATGAGATGATAACTATCGATTTGGTGGAGGCAACTTTGACGATCCGACTACAAACGTGCACGACGTTGCGCCTTAGCAATCGCTAAACCAACTCCGAGAGGTTATTGACCACGCCAGAGCACAATCAACCTGACCACGAAGGTCTATTCCTGCAAACAATCGAAGAACAAGCAAGAATATGATAAAAGCAATCTGAATATTGCGAGTATGTATGAAGTATTGATAAAGGTGGGGATCCGTAAGCGGTCTTGGTCTGGTCGTTGGACACAAACGAAGTACACGAAGTTGCAATGGCTAACTTTTAACTAAACAAATCCCAAAGAAAAAGCTACTAGATGGATCTACTTATATAGGAGCAAGGGGTGACGGCCAAGGAGGTGGGAGGACGTCCCAAGGCAGCCTAAAACTAACCCTAGGTCGTACAAGGCCAATGGGCCCAAGTGGAGGTGACGTAACACCTTTGGACTTGTAGTTTGACTCGGATTCTGCTGCAGCGTCAGATTGTTTCGTCCATAACTCAACGCTCCGGACGAATTTTAAGGTGAATCCAATTGATGTGGAAAGAGCACGAAATCTACTTTCCAACAAAAAAAGGATCACCCAATTCGGAGTCCGTATGAAAAAGTTGTTGACGTTTTCAGTCAGGTATGTCTGTGCAGTCCGAATCTGAGTCCAGAACGTGAGAGACTTGGACTCTATCTTCTCTTGGGCCAAAAGTGACGTGAGAGAACTTTTTGAACAGCAAATAAACATCTCTTTCTTCCTTATCTTCATATGTGGATTGTACAAATGTCCCATACACCTGCAATTAGACAAAACACAAAAGTGTGTGAAGTATTTTTGTTCTGGATAACATAAATAGATTATTGAATAGTTTGCACTAGAAATCACCTGACAAATATGCATGTATGCAATATTTTTGGTCATATTCAAGGTAGTCATGTCCTCATCATCCTCCCCTTCTTGAAAATAAAGCCGTCCTCGGCGTTGCTTAATCTGAAATGTGGCTAACAAAAGAGACAAGGTGTACATGTTGTATATGTATATGTCATCCATTTTTACTTCCCTTGATTTTTGCATATATGACACATGAATAGATGAGTAACTTGCATAGTTCATAAAATCTAAAGCCAAAAATTTAGCACAAGAAGTAGAAGGCATGAAAATATTGCAACTCAGTTTGCACATATAAGTGAAGCTCTTATTCCTTTCAAAAGATTGACAATGTTCATCATTAAACCATCCCAACATTGGTGAATAAACCTTACTTGCATCAAATTTAGATGCTACAATATGCTTAAATAAGCAAACATGCAATAAGTCATTCAACACAGAATCATCACCAAGATTAGAGGTCATATCAAAATGATTAAACATTGATTCTTTTGCATCAACAGTTAATTCAATGGGTGCACTCAAAATTGTTGGTATTTCAGTTGTTTGATCACATGATGCATTCATGACAGTTTCAAGATTCTCTAAAATAGGTGTTGTGCTCAAATCACCACGTAACTCAACACATGATGCATTCAAGTTAACTAGGGATGCATCATTCTCATGTGAAGTTATATCATCAATACCTTTTCTTGTTACCTTGTCGCAAAGGCGTAGCTGATGTAGGTACACACGTAGACAATGCACCATACTCTTGAGATGATGTCGCGCTCACAATCCGAGGTGGGGCTGCTCTAGTAGGTGCAACGGTGGAGGAACCAACCGACGGTGGTGAGCATGAACTGGAATAGTAGTTGTTGTAGTCACCCAATGCATCCTCCTGAATTGTCTCTCAAAGGTACAAGCACGAACATACATACCGGTAATGCAACGAGGAATATCTGAAATCTTGCTGAATATCATGGTTCAAACCACCAAAAGTCTATTCATTGTATCATCCTCAGATTCTTCTATGTCACAATGATGCATATAAGATTTGAACTCTTGGTAGTAAGTATGAGCGGTGTTATTGCCTTGTTTAAATTGTTCAAATTTGCGAAGCAATTCACGACGATAGTAAGGAGGAAAAACTGTTTTCTCATTACATCTTTCAAATCTTTCCAAGTTGTGGGTTGGTTATCAATGTTTTTCTTACAATGCACACTCCACCAAACAGAAGCAAAACCAGTAAATGCTCTAGTGGCAGCTCGTACTCGCTCAAGTTCAGAAAAAACATGTTGACTAAAAACTTGTTCTACTTCAAGCTCCCAAGCTAGATAAATAGCAGGATTAAATCTACCCTCAAATGACGGTAAAGAGCTAACCTGGCCATGTGCTTGTGTGTGTTGTCCCAACTCTCGTGATGGTGAACATGTGTTCGTCGTCCAAGAACTTCTATCTCCAAAACCTGTCATGATTAGTAGAAACAAGAAACAAAATTCGAGAATAATGTTCCTATGAACTACTAGGATGTGGTTGTAAAGTGCTCACAGTAAAGCAAATATCAATATCTTACAAGTTCTTACCATGCAGCAGGCGGTGATCGGCAACCAGCGGTGTCAAGTAACTCCGAATATTGAGTAAAGCGATTGCCAGGGAAGCGTACGTATACACGGTGTAGAAATATGTGGAGCTGGGTTGGCTATATATGGTAGCAAAAGATTAGCAATAATCAATTCAAAGATGCAATGTTGAATAAGCGCTCAACGATGATCTTGTGCTGGTCCTAGGCTAGACCGGACTAGAGATGCGAGCCTAGAACACTAATGAGGTCACGGCATAGCACAACTAGCATCAATGAAGGATACTAAGTAGCTCTTGACAGCAAGATATAAATGAAGATCACAATGGTAGTGAAGATAATGATGAAAAACAACTACCAAGCAGGACATACAACAAATCTCTCTCCAACTTTCCTCTTGAAAAGTTTGAGCCAATTTTCTGATAAATTTTCAAAGAATGCTACTAACTCAAGCTTTCCAATGCAAAAAGAATCACTCAATTCCGAACTAATATGAGGAGTCAAAGAATTCTAAAACTGGCATGAAAAATTGGAACAAGTTGTGTCCACGAACTTCAGAGGGCAAAAAGACCTATTTAGAAGCCGATTTTGAGGTGTCAAATAATGAACTAGCTTCTGCAACTATTTAGATGCGTCTTGTTGCTAGCTTCAATTTGAGTACTCACGGGGCCAAAACGGACTTCGTATGAGGAAGATACACCTATTTTACTGAACAGTCATAAAGCAGATTCCAATCCGAATTCAGGTACGAGATTGATTCTAGATAGATCCGTTTTTTTCTTCTCTTTTGTTTTCTCACGCTTTTTTTTCTTTTTCTTCTCTCTCTTTTTCTTTTTTTTCTTTCCTTTTTTTCTCTCTTTTTTTTCTCTCTTTTTTTTTCTCCCTCTTTCCAAGACAAACTAGATAAGATGCAGATTGGATCAGGCAAAGATGTGAATGACCTCAACTATGATTATGACAATGAGCAGTCGTAGCACATGGTGAAATTAATAGATGGGATGGTGGACAGCGGAAGGATAATGATGCAGCGGCGTGACTAATGTGAACTGAACTCGAAACTCTAAAGGAACTAGACACTAAGACCAGCAATCGACGCGACGATGCAACCGATAATTCAACTATGCAAGCAACGAATCGAAAATTGCAAAGGCTCGACTGGCTTGGATAAAGGATGAACAGATCTAACTTTTTTGTGGCTTTTCATGGACTATAGGTATGAATGACAGATGCGATCTAAACTATGAAAAACTGTAAAATCTCACCGAGCAACCTGAAAACTGATACCACTTAATAGGCGGGTGTGTCGATCTTTCGATGAGATGATAACTATCGATTTGGTGGAGGCAACTTTGACGATCCGACTACAAGCGTGCACGACGTTGCGCCTTAGCAATCGCTAAACCAACTCCGAGAGGTTATTGACCACGCCGAGCACAATCAACGACCACGAAGGTCTATTCCTGCAAACAATCGAAGAACAAGCAAGAATATGATAAAAGCAATCTGAATATTGCGAGTATGTATGAAGTATTGATAAAGGTGGGGATCCGTAGCGGTCTTGGTCTGGTCGTTGGACACAAGCGAAGTACGAAGTTGCAATGGCTAACTTTAACTAAACAAATCCCAAAGAAAAAGCTACTAGATGGATCTACTTATATAGGAGCAAGGGTGACGGCCAAGGAGGTGGGAGGACGTCCCAAGGCAGCCTAAAACTAACCCTAGGTCGTACAAGGCCAATGGGCCCAAGTGGAGGTGACGTAACACCTTTGGACTTGTAGTTTGACTCGGATTCTGCTGCAGCGTCAGATTGTTTCGTCCATAACTCAACGCTCCGGACGAATTTTAAGGTGAATCCAATTGGTGTGGAAAGAGCACGAAATCTACTTTCCAACAAAAAAAGGATCACCCAATTCGGAGTCCGTATGAAAAAGTTGTTGACGTTTTCAGTCAGGTATGTCTGTGCAGTCCGAATCTGAGTCCAGAACGTGAGAGACTTGGACTCTATCTTCTCTTGGGCCAAAAGTGACGTGAGAGAACTTTTTGAACAGCAAATAAACATCTCTTTCTTCCTTATCTTCATATGTGGATTGTACAAATGTCCCATACACCTGCAATTAGACAAAACACAAAAGTGTGTGAAGTATTTTTGTTCTGGATAACATAAATAGATTATTGAATAGTTTGCACTAGAAATCACCTGACAAATATGCATGTATGCAATATTTTTGGTCATATCCAAGGTAGTCATGTCCTCATCATTAATAGAGCTAATAAAGCAAATTAGGAGAAAAATATGAGCGAAAATCAGATTGTGGCAAAAGAATTTGAGCAACAAATGAAGCCTAATAATAAACCATCTAGTGTTGCTTCTGAAATTAAATTGAAAAGTGCATGTTTACTTGCCACCAAATCTGATCTTGATGAGCTAGATTTTAGCAAATCTGTTTGCTATGCTTTTGTGTGCAAAGAGGCATTATTTTCATTCGAGGGCGTGCCTTCCTCTTTGCCTCCTGCTGTCACTAACATTTTGCAGAGTTCGCCGACGTCTTTCCACAAGGCGTGCCACCGGGATTACCACCTATTCGAGGGATTGAGCATCAAATTGACTTAATTCGGTGCATCATTACCCAACCGTCGCCATACCGTACCAATCCGGAGGAGAGCGAAGGAGATTATCGTCAAGTACAGGAGCTGCTCGACAAAGGTTATATCTGTGAATCCCTTAGTCCTTGTGCTGTTCCTATTATTCTAGTGCCAAAAAAGGATGGTACATCACGTATGTGTGTTGATTGTAGAGGCATTAATAATATTACTATTCGTTATCGTGACCCTATTCCTAGGCTAGATGATATGCTTGATGAATTGAGTGGCTCTACAGTATTCTCCAAAGTTGATTTGCGTAGTGGATACCATCAAATTCGTATGAAATTGGGAGATGAATGGAAAACAGCATTTAAAACTAAGTTTGGTTTATATGAATGGTTAGTCATGCCTTTTGGGTTAACTAATGCACCTAGTACTTTCATGAGACTAATGAACGAAGTTTTACGTGCTTTCATTGGACGGTTTGTGGTAGTCTATTTTGATGATATATTGATTTATAGCAAATCTTTGGAAGAACATTTGGAACATTTGCGTGCTGTTTTTAATGCTCTACGTGATGCACGTTTGTTTGGTAACCTTGGGAAGTGCACCTTTTGCACCGACCGAGTATCTTTTCTTGGCTATGTTGTTACTCCATACGGAATTGAAGTTGATAAAGCCAAGACTGAAGCTATTGAGAGTTGGCCGCAGCCCAAAACGGTCACACAAGTGAGGAGTTTTCTTGGACTCGCTGGTTTCTATAGGCGTTTTGTGAGAGATTTTAGCACAATTGCTGCACCTCTCAATGAGCTTACAAAGAAGGATGTGCCTTTTGTTTGGGGTACCATACGGGAAGAAGCCTTCACGATATTGAAAGATAAGTTGACACATGCTCCTTTACTCCAACTTCCTGATTTGAATAAGACTTTTGAGCTTGAATGTGATGCTAGTGGAATTGGATTAGGAGGTGTGTTATTACAAGATGGCAAACCTGTTGCATACTTTTCTGAAAAATTGAGTGGGCCTAGTCTGAACTATTCTACTTATGATAAAGAATTATATGCTCTTGTTCGGACTTGAGAGACATGGCAACATTATTTATGGCCCAAAGAATTTGTTATACATTCTGATCATGAATCTTTGAAACATATTAAAAGTCAAGCTAAACTGAATCGTAGACATGCTAAATGGGTTGAATTCATTGAGACTTTCCCTTATGTCATTAAACAAAAGAAGGGTAAAGAAAATGTTATTGCTGATGCATTGTCTCGTCGTTAAACTATGCTTTCACAACTTGACTTTAAAATATTTGGTTTGGAGACCATCAAAGATCAATATGTGCATGATGCTGAATTTAGCGATGTATTGCAGAATTGTAAAGGCGGTAGAACATGGAACAAGTTAAATGTCGTTAATGATGGATTTGTGTTTCGTTCTAACAAGCTATGCATTCCAGCTAGCTCCGTTCGTCTTTTGTTGTTGCAGGAGGCGCATGGAGGAGGACTAATGGGACACTTTGGCGTGAAGAAGACGGAGGATATACTTGCTACACATTTCTTTTGGCCAAAGATGAGACGGGATGTTGAGCGTTTGTTGCTCGCTGCACTACATGTCAAAAAGCTAAGTCACGACTCAATCCTCATGGTTTATATATGCCTTTGCATGTACCTAGTGTTCCTTGGGAGGATATATCTATGGACTTTGTTTTAGGTTTACCTCGAACAAAGAAGGGGAGGGATAGCATATTTGTTGTCGTGGATAGATTCTCGAAAATGGCACACTTTATACCATGTCATAAAAGCGATGATCTTTGTTAATGTTGCTGATTTGTTCTTTCGTGAAATTATTAAACTTGCGTGGTGTGCCAAATACTATTGTTTCAGATCGTGATACTAAATTTCTTAGCCACTTTTGGAGATGTTTATGGGCTAAGTTGGGGACTAAACTGCTTTTTAGTACTACTTGTCATCCCCAAACTGATGGACAAACTAAAGTAGTCAATAGAACATTGTCTACTATGCTTAGGGCTGTTTTGAAGAATAATAAGAAAATGTGGGAAGAATGCTTGCCTCATATTGAATTTGCTTATAATCGTTCATTGCATTCTACTACTAAGATGTGCCCTTTTGAAATTGTGTATGGTTTCCTACCTCGTGCACCTATTGATTGATGAGGACATCAATACCATTGTTACACCCACAGCCCCTGCTGCTATACATACTGGACCAATTACTAGAGCTCGCGCACGCCAACTAAATTACCAGGTACTTTCGTTTCTTGGTAATGATTCTAATGTTCATGAGAATATGATGCTGCCTAAATTGGATACATTTGTTTTGCTTACAAATGAAGGGCCTAGCTTGGAGAAGGATGAACATTGGAGCAAGAACAAGCATGGAGATGATGGCATGCGCAAGGGGGACAAGAATGGAGTTACAAGTGATGATTTCAGGACTTTGAAGCCACCATAATGAGTGCATGAAGCCTTGGACGAAATATACAAGATGCCACCCTCCGTTTAGACCCAAAATTTTCCAAAAACGCACAGGACAAAAAAATTTCTGGCTATCCAATTTTTACGTGTTTCTAAGCGTATTGAGGCGATCGCCGTTGTAGAAAGTTTTTTGACCCGTTTCAGTTTTGGGTCGAGCGATCGAAAAAAAAAATTTGGTCGAAAAAATTTCGTGCCCATCCTATCAGTTTGACACAGGAAGAGTTTTGAGACACTCGCCATTATAGTGATTTTTTCAATAAAAAAAAAAAGCAGCATAAAAAAAAAAGCAGCATAAAAAAAGGAAAAAAAAATTCAGAGTGTGCTCCTCCCTTGTTTACGTGCAGCGCCGTGATTTTGTTAGTGTTCTAGGCTCGCGTCTCTACCACGGTCTAGCCTAGGACCAGCCTGATACCGTCGTTGAGCGTTTATTCAACTTTGCATCTCTGAATTGATTATTGCTGACCTTTTTGCTACCATATTATAAGCCTTCCCAGCTCCACATACATCTCGTCGTGCGTTGGACTCTCCAGTAATCGCTATATCCAAGCTTTGAGAGTTTTGACTACAGCGGTTGCCGATTACCACCTGCTGCTTTGAGTAGGCTGGTAAGAATATGAGATTTGCTTGCGGGTTTGTGATACACCACCACCACTTCTTAGTAGCCTGTAGGATCATATTCTTGTGTGTTTCTATTTGCTGCTAACCATGGCAGGATCACAAGCGATTAGACTGATTGGGAGAACTGACGAACAAACAGCTACATGATAAGTTTCAACAAATGATGATTGGACAGGTGCAAGATGTGCTAAACAGATTTGTGAGGCCATGGAGAAGATAGATGTGCTAAACAAATTTTGGGCCTAAGCGGAGGGTGGTGTGCCAAATACTATTGTTTCAGATCGTGATACTAAATTTCTTAGCCACTTTTGGAGATGTTTATGGGCTAAGTTGGGGACTAAACTGCTTTTAGTACTACTTGTCACCCCAAACTGATAGACAAACTGAAGTAGTCAATAGAACATTGTCTACTATGCTTAGGGCTGTTCTAAAGAATAATAAGAAAATGTGGGAGGAATGCTTGCCTCATATTGAATTTGCTTATAATCGTTCATTGCATTCTACTACTAAGATGTGCCCTTTTGAAGTTACTGTATGGTTTCCTACCTCATGCACCTATTGATGTGTTGCCTCTTCCATCTTGGAGAAGGTTAATTTTGATGCTAAAGAAGCGTGCTGAATTGATTTTAAAAATGCATGAGTTAACTAAGGAAAACATTGAGCGTATGAATGCTAAATATAAACTTCTGGAGATAAGGGTAGAAAACATGTTGTGTTTGCACAGGAGGTCTTGTTTCGTTACATTTGCGTAAGGATAGATTTCTGATTTGCATAAATCAAAGCTAATACCACGTGCTGCTGGTCCCTTTAAGGTGTTGGAGAAAGTAAATGATAATGCATATAAACTTGAGCTGCTGCAGATTTTGGGGTTAGTCCACTTTTAACATTGCAGATTTGAAGCCATATTTGGGTGAGGAAGATGAGTTGCCGTCGAGGCGACTTCATTTCAAGAAGGGAGGATGATGAGGACATCAATACCATTGTTACACCCACAGCCCCTGCTGCTATACATCTTGGACCAATTACTAGAGCTCGCGACGCCAACTAAATTACCGGTACTTTCGTTTCTTGGTAATGATTCTAATGTTCATGAGAATATGATCTGCCTAAATTGGATACATTTGTTTTGCTTACAAATGAAGGGCCTAGCTTGGAGAAGGATGAACATTGGAGCAAGAACAAGCATGGAGATGATGGCATGCGCATAGAGAGGACAAGAATGGAGTTACAAGTGATGATTTCAGGACTTTGAAGCCACCATAATGAGTGCATGAAGCCTTGGACGAAATATACAAGATGCCACTTCATAAAGTTCGTCCGGAGGCTATTCTAGGTGCGCGTCACCTTATTATTGGGCCAGGCCCATGTAATTTCGAAATACATTAGTATAGGCTACTTTTAGAGTCCGTATGTGTGGGGAAACAAGAGATAGGGTTAGTTTGGACCCCTCCACCAAGGGCCACGAAATTCACCCCTCTTCCTCCATATATACAGCCCTTAGGGCACCGTTTAGACTTAGGTTTTGTTTAGATCAAAAGTTCGCCATAGCTGCAACCCGCGTGCCGTTTGTGTTCAACGACCGGACAAAAGCGTCACAGAACCCCACCTTGATCAATAAAGCTTTCATCTTATATTCGCAATATCCAGATTGCAATCTCAGTTTCTTGCTTGTTCTTCGTTTGCTCGCAGGAAACCGACCCTCGTGGTCGGAGTTGATCGTGCTCGGCGTGGTCAATAACCTCTCGGAGTTGGTTTAGCGATTGCTAGGCGCGGCGTCCTCGCTGCCTTCGTAGTCGGATCGTCAAAGTCGACTTCCACCAAAGCGAAATCCACCATCTCATCGAAAGGCAGGACACCTTTGCCTCTATCACTATTGTTTCAGATCGTGATACTAAATTTCTTAGCCACTTTTGGAGATGTTTATGGGCTAAGTTGGGGACTAAACGCTTTTAGTACTACTTGTCACCCCCAAACTGATGGACAAACTGAAGTAGTCAATAGAACATTGTCTACTATGCTTAGGGCTGTTCTAAAGAATAATAAGAAAATGTGGGAGGAATGCTTGCCTCATATTGAATTTGCTTATAATCGTTCATTGCATTCTACTACTAAGATGTGCCCTTTTGAAGTTGTGTATGGTTTCTTACCTCGTGCACCTATTGATTTGTTGCCTCTTCCATCTTGGAGAAGGTTAATTTTGATGCTAAGAGCGTGCTTAATTGATTTTAAAAATGCATGTGTTAACTAAGGAAAACATTGGCGTATGAATGCTAAATATAAACTTCTTTGGAGATAAGGGTGGAAAACATGTTGTGTTTGCACTGGAGATCTTGTTTGGTTACATTTGCGTGAGGATAGATTTCTGATTTGCATAAATCAAAGCTAATGCCATGTGCTGCTGGTCCCTTTAAGGTGTTGGAGAAAGTAAATGATAATGCATATAAACTTGAGCTGCACTGCAGATTTTGGGGTTAGTCCACTTTTAACATTGCAGATTTGAAGCCATATTTGGGTGAGGAAGGCGAGTTGCCGTCGAGGGCGACTTCATTTCAAGATGGGGAGGATGATGAGGACATCAATACCATTGTTACACCCACAGCCCTGCTGCTATACATCTTGGACCAATTACTAGAGCTCGCGCCGCCAACTAAATTACCGGTACTTTCGTTTCTTGGTAATGATTCTAATGTTCATGAGAATATGATGCTGCCTAAATTGGATACATTTGTTTTGCTTACAAATGAAGGGCCTAGCTTGGAGAAGGATGAACATTGGAGCAAGAACAAGCATGGAGATGATGGCATGCGCAAGAGGACAAGAATGGAGTTACAAGTGATGATTTCAGGACTTTGAAGCCACCATAATGAGTGCATGAAGCCTTGGACGAAATATACAAGATGCCACTTCATAAAGTTCGTCGGAGGCTATTCTAGGTGCCGCGTCACCTTATTATTGGGCCAGGCCCATGTAATTTCAAATACATTAGTATAGGCTACTTTTAGAGTCCGTATGTGTGGGGAAACAAGAGATAGGGTTAGTTTGGACCCCTCCACCAAGGGCACGAAATTCACCCCTCTTCCTCCATATATACAGCCCTTAGGGCACCGTTTAGACTTAGGTTTTGTTTAGATCAAAAGTTCGCCATAGCTGCAACCGCGTGCCGTTTGTGTTCAACGACCGGACAAAGCGTCCACAGAACCCCACCTTGATCAATAAAGCTTTCATCTTATATTCGCAATATCCAGTTGCAATCTCAGTTTCTTGGTTGTTCTTCGTTTGCTCATGAAACCGACCCTCGTGGTCGAGTTGATCGTGCTCGGCGTGGTCAATAACCTCTCGGAGTTGGTTTAGCGATTGCTAAAGCGCGGCGTCTCGCCTTCGTAGTCGGATCGTCAAAGTCGACTTCCACCAAAGCGAAATCCACCATCTCATCGAAAGGCAGGACACCTTTGCCTCTATCACTATTGTTTGAGATCATGATACTAAATTTCTTAGCCACTTTTGGAGATGTTTATGGGCTAAGTTGGGGACTAAATTGCTTTTTAGTACTACTTGTCACCCCCAAACTGATGGACAAACTGAAGTAGTCAATAGAACATTGTCTACTATGCTTAGGGCTGTTCTAAAGAATAATAAGAAAATGTGGGAGGAATGCTTGCCTCATATTGAATTTGCTTATAATCGTTCATTGCATTCTACTACTAAGATGTGCCCTTTTGAAGTTGTGTATGGTTTCCTACCTCGTGCACCTATTGATTTGTTGCCTCTTCCATCTTGGGAGAAGGTTAATTTTGATGCTCTGAGCGTGCTTAATTGATTTTAAAAATGCATGTGTTAACTAAGGAAAACATTGAGCGTATGAATGCTAAATATAAACTTCTTTGGAGATAAGGGTGGAAAACATGTTGTGTTTGCACGGAGATCTTGTTTGGTTACATTTGCGTGAGGATAGATTTCTGATTTGCATAAATCAAAGCTAATACCACGTGCTGCTGGTCCGTTTAAGGTGTTGGAGAAAGTAAATGATAATGCATATAAACTTGAGCTGCTGCAGATTTTGGGGTTAGTCCACTTTTAACATTGCAGATTTGAAGCCATATTTGGGTGAGGAAGATGAGCTGCCGTCGAGGGCGACTTCATTTCAAGAAGGGAGGATGATGAGGACATCAATACCATTGTTACACCCACAGCCCCTTTGCTATACATCTTGGACCAATTACTAGAGCTCGCGCCGCCAACTAAATTACGGTACTTTCGTTTCTTGGTAATGATTCTAATGTTCATGAGAATATGATCTGCCTAAATTGGATACATTTGTTGCTTACAAATGAAGGGCCTATTGGAGAAGGATGAACATTGGAGCAAGAACAAGCATGGAGATGATGGCATGCAAGAGGACAAGAATGGAGTTACAAGTGATGATTTCAGGACTTTGAAGCCACCATAATGAGTGCATGAAGCCTTGGACGAAATATACAAGATGCCACTTCATAAAGTTCGTCCAGAGGCTATTCTAGGTGCCGCGTCACGTTATTATTGGGCCAGGCCCATGTAATTTCGAAATACATTAGTATAGGCTACTTTTAGAGTCCGTATGTGTGGGGAAACAAGAGATAGGGTTAGTTTCGGACCCCTCCACCAAGGGCCACGAAATTCACCCCCTCTTCCTCCATATATACAGCCCTTAGGGCACCGTTTAGACTTGGGTTTTGTTTAGATCAAAAGTTCGCCATAGCTGCAACCGCGTGCCGTTTGTGTTCAACGACCGGACAAAGCGTCACGAGAACCCCACCTTGATCAATAAAGCTTTCATCTTATATTCGCAATATCCAGTTGCAATCTCAGTTTCTTGCTTGTTCTTCGTTTGCTCGCATGAAACCGACCCTCGTGGTCAGGTTGATCGTGCTCGGCGTGGTCAATAACCTCTCGGAGTTGGTTTAGCGATTGCTAAAGCGCGGCGTCCTCGCGCTTCGTGGTCGGATCGTCAAAGTCGACTTCCACCAAGCGAAATCCACCATCTCATCGAAAGGCAGGACACCTTTGCCTCTATCACTATTGTTTCAGATCGTGATACTAAATTTCTTAGCCACTTTTGGAGATGTTTATGGGCTAAGTTGGGGACTAAACTGCTTTTTAGTACTACTTGTCACCCCCAAACTGATGGACAAACTGAAGTAGTCAATAGAACATTGTCTACTATGCTTAGGGCTGTTCTAAAGAATAATAAGAAAATGTGGGAGGAATGCTTGCCTCATATTGAATTTGCTTATAATCGTTCATTGCATTCTACTACTAAGATGTGCCCTTTTGAAGTTGTGTATGGTTTCCTACCTCGTGCACCTATTGATTTGTTGCCTCTTCCATCTTGGAGAAGGTTAATTTTGATGCTCTGAGCGTGCTTAATTGATTTTAAAAATGCATGTGTTAACTAAGGAAAACATTGGCGTATGAATGCTAAATATAAACTTCTGGAGATAAGGGTGGAAAACATGTTGTGTTTGCACTGGAGATCTTGTTTGGTTACATTTGCGTGAGGATAGATTTCTGATTTGCAAATCAAAGCTAATACCACGTGCTGCTGGTCCCTTTAAGGTGTTGGAGAAAGTAAATGATAATGCATATAAACTTGAGCTGCTGCAGATTTTGGGGTTAGTCCACTTTTAACATTGCAGATTTGAAGCCATATTTGGGTGAGGAAGATGAGCTGCCGTCGAGGGCGACTTCATTTCAAGAAGGGAGGATGATGAGGACATCAATACCATTGTTACACCCACAGCCCCTGCTGCTATACATCTTGGACCAATTACTAGAGCTCGCGCCATCAACTAAATTACGGTACTTTCGTTTCTTGGTAATGATTCTAATGTTCATGAGAATATGATGCTGCCTAAATTGGATACATTTGTTACGCTTACAAATGAAGGGCCTAGCTTGGAGAAGGATGAACATTGGAGCAAGAACAAGCATGGAGATGATGGCATGCAAGAGGACAAGAATGGAGTTACAAGTGATGATTTTAGGACTTTGAAGCCACCATAATGAGTGCATGAAGCCTTGGACGAAATATACAAGATGCCACTTCATAAAGTTAGTCCGGAGGCTATTCTAGGTGCAGCGTCACGTTATTATTGGGCCAGGCCCATGTAATTTCGAAATACATTAGTATAGGCTACTTTTAGAGTCCGTATGTGTGGGGAAACAAGAGATAGGGTTAGTTTGGACCCCTCCACCAAGGGCCACGAAATTCACCCCTCTTCCTCCATATATACAGCCCTTAGGGCACCGTTTGAACTTAGGTTTTGTTTAGATCAAAAGTTCGCCATAGCTGCAACCGGCGTGCCGTTTGTGTTCAACGACCGGACAAAGCGTCCAGAACCCCACCTTGATCAATAAAGCTTTCATCTTATATTCGCAATATCCAGTTGCAATCTCAGTTTCTTGGTTGTTCTTCGTTTGCTCGCGAAACCGACCCTCGTGGTCGGGTTGATGCGTGCTCGGCGTGGTCAATAACCTCTCGGAGTTGGTTTAGCGATTGCTAAGCGCGGCGTCCTCTGCCTTCGTAGTCGGATCGTCAAAATCGACTTCCACCAGCGAAATCCACCATCTCATCGAAAGGCGGGACACCTTTGCCTCTATCACTATTGTTTCAGATCGTGATACTAAATTTCTTAGCCACTTTTGGAGATGTTTATGGGCTAAGTTGGGGACTAAGCGCTTTTAGTACTACTTGTCACCCCCAAACTGATGGACAAACTGAAGTAGTCAATAGAACATTGTCTACTATGCTTAGGGCTGTTCTAAAGAATAATAAGAAAATGTGGGAGGAATGCTTGCCTCATATTGAATTTGCTTATAATCGTTCATTGCATTCTACTACTAAGATGTGCCCTTTTCAAGTTGTGTATGGTTTCCTACCTCGTGCACCTATTGATTAGTTGCCTCTTCCATCTTCGGAGAAGGTTAATTTTGATGCTACAGAACGTGCTTAATTGATTTTAAAAATGCATGTGTTAACTAAGGAAAACATTGGCGTATGAATGCTAAATATAAACTTCTGGAGATAAGGGTGGAAAACATGTTGTGTTTGCACGGAGATCTTGTTTGGTTACATTTGCGTGAGGATAGATTTCTGATTTGCATAAATCAAAGCTAATACCACGTGCTGCTGGTCCCTTTAAGGTGTTGGAGAAAGTAAATGATAATGCATATAAACTTGAGCTGCTGCAGATTTTGGGGTTAGTCCACTTTTAACATTGCAGATTTGAAGCCATATTTGGGTGAGGAAGATGAGCTGCCGTCGAGGGCGACTTCATTTCAAGAAGGGAGGATGATGAGGACATCAATACCATTGTAACACCACAGCCCTGCTGCTATACATCTTGGACCAATTACTAGAGCTCGCATGCGCCAACTAAATTACCGGTACTTTCGTTTCTTGGTAATGATTCTAATGTTCATGAGAATATGATGCTGCCTAAATTGGATACATTTGTTACGCTTACAAATGAAGGGCCTAGCTTGGAGAAGGATGAACATTGGAGCAAGAACAAGCATGGAGATGATGGCATGCGCAAGAGGACAAGAATGGAGTTACAAGTGATGATTTCAGGACTTTGAAGCCACCATAATGAGTGCATGAAGCCTTGGACGAAATATACAAGATGCCACTTCATAAAGTTCGTCCGGAGGCTATTCTAGGTGCAGCGTCACCTTATTATTGAGCCAGCCCATGTAATTTCGAAATACATTAGTATAGGCTACTTTTAGAGTCCGTATGTGTGGGAAACAAGAGATAGGGTTAGTTTGGACCCCTCCACCAAGGGCCACGAAATTCACCCCTCTTCCTCCATATATACAGCCCTTAGAGGCGCCGTTTAGACTTAGGTTTTGTTTAGATCAAAAGTTCGCCATAGCTGCAACCCGCGTGCCGTTTGTGTTCAACGACCCGACAAAGCGTCACAGAACCCCACCTTGATCAATAAAGCTTTCATCTTA
>JAHHZJ010002048.1:0-80005 GCA_021437245.1 Aegilops speltoides
TAAGGTAGGGGTACCAAGACTTAACTTGTGCACGGGCAGCCCCAGCTCCCCGCAGCTAGATCCATCAAATGCTTGCCGGAGACCATCTCCGCCCACACCAAGCCGCTCAAGAACAAAGTATATAAGATAGAAGCTCAAGACCCGGCAAGAGGAGCTTGCCGGAAGGCCATTCCAGCTCAAGGCTACATTACTCCTGCAGATCCCCGGCGAGAGGAGCTCTCGGGAGGACTAGAAGATCATGTCGCAGAAGACACGCCTCGGCGCTGCTGGGCCAAGGCGAGACCCGGGAGCGGCAAGTCACAGAGCCCGACAAGCCCCCGGGTCCGCAAGACCAAGGCCCGGCAAGGTGCTTGCCGGGAAAGCTCGCCACGTGCCGCACTCCAGCTCATCGCCCACGTCGCCTCCAGCCTTCTCGAGACGCGTGGGGGTGGCCGTCTTTGCATGAGGAATGCGTGGCACTCAACGGTGGTGGCTTCGCCGTGGCGAAGAAGACGCGATGGCGGGAGTTTTGGGCGACGGCGACGGGCATTTAATGCCCTTGTCCCCCTCTCGCAAAAGTAGGTAGAAAGCATCAGAGCTGCACTGTTCCGCACTATTCCAACTACCACCTCTTTACGTTTTACCCCTCTACCTCACGCTGACACTGCCGTGACCCTTGCCCTATAAAAGGAGGCCCATGCACAACGAGAGGAGGTTGGACTCATCGCTACTCACGCTTGAAGGGTTCGACCACCGGCTACCCTCGCGAAGGTTTTCACACACCACTCCACCATTTGCTCGCATTCGGGAGCAAGATCAAATACAACACAATGCAGCAGTAGGGTTTCTACGACCATCGCGCCCGAAGTGGGTAAAATCCCGCTGCATCGCCCGATCCGCTCTCCTCCGCAACCTCCGCCCGCATCAACACACGAAGGGGCCCCGGCCCCATAGGTGCCGCGCCACCCATCCGGCCGCGACAAGTGCCGTGATGGCCCCTTTAGTTTAAGTGGGAGGTATTTGATGGCGTGGATGTCATCACCGCGGGCCATGTGGATATGCAAGAGGAAATCTTCAATCCGTACTGCGGGGGTCTGTTGTTCCATCGTATGATTTGATATTAATGGGTTTAAGCCCGAGGAGTCTGCCAGGAAGCTCTGGACTAGGTTCTTACTCAAAAAAACAAATTGTCGATTGTCCGTATGCCGAAGCCCTTGCGGCCTTTAAACATAGCATCCGAGATGAGTGGCTCACCCGCTGTCGGTGTCAAAACCGGCGGATCTCGGGTAGGGGGTCCCAAACTATGCATCTAAGGTTGATGGTAACAGGAGGCGGGAGACACGATGTTTACCCAGGTTCGGGCCCTCTCTATGGAGGTAATACCCGACTTCCTGCTTGATTGATCTTGATGAATATGAGTATTACAAGAGTTGATCTACCACGAGGTCGTAATGGCTAAAACACAAGAAGTCTAGCATGTATGATTATGATTGCCTCTATGGACTAAGCCCTCCGATTTATATAGACACCCGTGGGGACTAGGGTTGTACAAAGTTGGTTACAAATAAAGGAATCTTCATATCCGGGCACCAAGCTTGCCTTCCACACCAAGGAGAGTCCAATCCGGACACGGGAGAGAGTCTTCTGTCTTGTAGCTTCACGGCCCAATAGTCTGGCCCACGCTAGACAGTCCAGTTGTCCGAGGACCCCTTAATCCATGACTCCCTCAGTCCTCGGCAAAGCGTTCTCGGGCATTGCTTTATATACATTGGTTTTGAGTTGTGTCTTCGGTCAATATTTGGGTTGCCTAGCTCCTGTGCTTGTTTCCTACGTTCCACTTTGTTCGGCTAGGTGTGTAAAGGGAGAACCACTGCGATCGTGCTTCCAGCTCGCATGGTTAAGCACCTCAGTGGAGAAAGCCGAAAACTGACTGTCACAATAAGCATAAACTGGCCAGCAATCCGATGACTGTGTTAAACTATAAGATCGATGGAGGTCACCCCGTGTTAAGCGAGGGGTCGTTCATAACATTGGACGAAGTGTTTTCGGCTTGACCTCGGTTGTCGCCGAACACAACCAGGGGCTAGTAGCTGGCCTCCCAACTTTAAGCTCCTATGACTAAGTGAAAGTTATAAAGCCCGCATATCTGATTGCCTCGTTTCCACAAACACAACCGCCTCCGGGCACCAAGACGTCGGCTAAGGGTTGTCTTGTTACTGCGGAAACACCGTGCATAGCATCTACAAAGGGGTAGAAGCCGACAATGGGCCACTTTCAAATGATAAACGGTCGCAATGGAGTCAAAATAAACATATATCATCAGGGTTTGTATTCATTATACAAGCATTGCCTTCCGTAATTATCGTTATAAAGCCATAAATGTGCATCAATTTGACTTAAGATTTTGGCCAAGCTGGGTTGCCTGGCTCCTGTGCTTACCCCTATGTTCCCGATTGTTCGGCTAGGCGGTAAAGGGAGCACCTCTATGATTGTTACTACCGGGTCATCTGAGTTAGTACCTCAGACTGGGTGAAGCCGAAAGCTAGCGATCTTAAAGGATATAATTGGTCAGAAATGATGGAAGTGAAAAATTTAGGTTCGCTATAGACCACATAGTTCGGGAACTTTCCCCAAACTACATCCTTAGTATTTTCCTCCCACATTGATCGGAGGTGAGGTTTCATGATCATGATTTGTATGACAACCCAAAGAAAGGAACCCATAGCGGGACAATTTTCTTTGGAAGATGTTTCTTACATTTAATAGCATTATAGCATATCTCTCCGCATACCTTTGTTTATAAAACCATATGACTGGATTGCCTTGTTTGTCGTAAATCTTTGCCCTTGTAAAGGCATTATAAAGTGGAACAAACACTCCCTGGCTACTGGCCGAGGAGGTTGAAGCCGATGGTTGGTCAACAAAGTTTTGTACAATGTGGATCTGAGCATTAATGATGTAAAGTACTTAGGTACATAGAATCATTACACATAAACTGTGAGCAAAAATCAATTTTTTCACAGCCAATCTTTTAAAGAGTCAATGGCACAGTCTCTTTGAGACAACTGAGCAGCTGACATAACCCTCTCATAGTTCCTTATTGGCATTGATATCCTACCTATTAAGAACCTTGAGGACGACCTTCTCGAGCTCAGCTTCCATTAGCTCTAACACCTTTATGAGATTTTTATTCTCTTTTCGAGAAGTTTGTGTTAAGCACAACAAATTTTTCTGTCAAATGGATATCGATCAAAATTCGGCCACCCGTGCCCACATTAAGGCTCGGGGGCTACTGTGCCTCGCGGTCATTATTTATAAATATTAAATGGGCATATTGATCCCCTGATCTGGTGTTGCCAACCGACCAGTGGCTTGGGGGCTACTACATTGCCTATCCAATGCAGAAAATTCAAAGTGCTCAGTGTTCGGCATGACCGAACTATGGACAGGCACGTCTTCGGACAACAATAAGTACCATCTGGGACTTATCCAGCATCAAGCTAATATCTCATGGCGAATTCTCACGACCCTCTCTCAGGGTCCCATCCGTCGATCACTATTACCTCTAATATATTACACTGCATTTCTATTCCTACGTATGCTGCCGAGCTAGGAGTTGATCCTCCCGCCGATTTTGCAAATCAGCCTGTGTCTCAGGGGCTACTAGGATCAGCGACTTCATGTTTTCCTTCAGGTGCATCTCGGATTTTAGACCGACACACACCTTGATGGCTACTAGTTATACATATTGACAGCAAATAAATTTACACGCATCGGAAGTAAAATCCGCGAACAATTAGCCCATGACCGAGGTGCTGAACCACCTCGAAAGCATTTCGGGATATAGCTTGGATGCAAGTGGCTGGCTCCATAGAGGGCATTTCTGGCATTAAGCTCGGCTAAACTCCTTCAACTTTTTTGAACCAAGGTGATCTATGACACCTTGGACATAATCCGGCGTTGGGGCTCGGATACAGTCCGGCGCTGGAGCTCGGATGCAGTCCGACATTGGAGCTCGGCTGTAACAAGACTCTTTGGATACAGTCTGGCATTGGAGCTCGAATACATTCTGGCGTTGGAGCTCAGAAGTGGTCCGGTGTTGGTGCTCGGCTGCAAAAGATACCTCGAATGCAGTCCGGTGTTGGAGCTCGGATGCAAGAGGACACTGCCACATGACAAACACTTCAAACCCGAGGTGTGGCATAAAAATAACAAGGCATTGATAAAGGCCAAAGACATAAAGGGCTCCTCGGATACCCGACATGTGAGATCTTAAGATTTAGCTCGGCAATCCTCAAATAGAAGATGGGAAGATTTGTTGAACCAGTTTTCATGACCGACAACCGAAGATGAGGAACCATTTGGAAGAATCGAGGAGTGCCCCCATCTTGAAGACCAGTTCAGGGGGTTGCTGACGGTGTCCTGGACTAGGGGGTACTCACCACGTCTCCCGATCAGTTGGATTGGGCCGAGAACTCCCATGGCCGTTTACTCATGGGCCAATTCGGGCAGCCGATGTATACACGAGAAAGATTCCACAAGACTTGGTGATCAAGACAAGGACTCCTCTCCACCGACGTATTCGACTAGGAAACTTGTTATCCTAGGCCTCTGGTACATTATATAAGACGAAGCATGGCTAGTCGATGGGGATATGCTAGATCATTATGATATTATTCATCATACCCTTAGGTTTTAGACCACAACATATGATCTCGAGGTAGATTAACTCTTGTAATCTCTATATTCATCAAGATCAATCAAGCAGGAAGTAGGGTATTACCTCCATTAAGAGGGCCCGGACCTGGGTAAACATCGTGTCCCATGTCTCCTGTTACCCATTGATCCATGACACACAGCTTGGGACCCCCTACCCGAGATTTACCGGTTTTGACACAGACATGGACCCCACTAGATGTCATGCAAGTTCTTTTCCATAACACTAGTACATCGAGGTGCTATACAAACGGTTCTTAACCCCTTTCGATGACGGCATTTGGAACAGTCGCCAAGTGAGTGTGGGCGATAGGTGGGTACTTCCCACATGACCCAGAAACCATCGAGGATAGGGAGCCTTGACGCATACAATTGCCCCTATATAACTGTTTCTGATGTCTCGAATATCCTAAACACTTCATCCTTGCTACTCATTTGTGCTCGCATTGCCATCGCTGTCAGAGTTTTGTGGTTTTACCTAAAACCAGGTAGATTCTAGGCACGGGAGTTTTCTAGGCACGTACCAAACTGGCTCTACGTTTATGATGCCTGGCACATCACAAATTGTTCATGATTATAAACCATGTATGACAGGTAGACATTCACACACATTTAGTTTTCCCGCACTGTATGTGATAGTGGCTGACATCACACACGCTTTGCAAACAACAATTGTGTGCATTGTTACAAACGTTTCCTCTCCGTGGACCGTGTCGGATTATGACGTATATCGCACACGATGTGCTTTATTAACCTTGTGCGCCGTAATGACCTGCACACCATAATTCCGCCCCAATTTAATTGCTGCTATTTAAAATTGTACCTAATTTAAACTTGAAAGTAGGCTATAGCTTTATTCATATCCATGAGGTTCAGACAACTAATGCATTAGTCGATTCATGGGTACATATGTTTATGAATTACATAAGCACCAAATAAAGAATGATGAACCAGGGTTCTATACTTGTATTACTACAGATGGTAAAGAAAGAGGCGACAGACATTCTGGTTGCTGAACAAGGTGAAGCGGAATGGCCCTATTGTGCTCTCCTGGATGCAGAAGGCATGCATGACTCTAATCCAACCCCTTGTGATGGCCAGCGGCCAATCATGTAGTTTGACAGGTAATCTTGAGTAAACTGCTTCAGGATCCACCGCAAAGGGAAAAAGATTTAGAAATTGTCAGCTAACACAACTCATTACGGGCAGTAAAAAGAAGGCTACAAGGTTCTTACTTACCATCCTACATTTCACTGTTGTCTTACATAAAATTGTAAACAAATAGCTCGATTGACATCTTTTGACCCATTTTAATAACAATCTTTATCAGTTTCCTTACTTAATGTTGGTTCATGAATATCTCATTACCCCATATGCAGAAAGGGTCGAAGTGTGGATCTTTGGCAATGACATATCTACCTAAAAGCACCAAGTTAATATTAGAAGTTAAACAACAATTGCAAAATGATGTAGTACAACACTCCCTCCATCCCATTATGTAAGATTTTATTACATGTAGATCTAGACATCATCAGAACATTAAGGTAACACTCTTCCTTGTGGCTATGTAGCCTGGGACTGCATATTTAGTCATTCCGTACAATGCATGTTGCTATATAGCCTCATATATACTCCCTACATCCCAAAATAAGTGTCTTGAGCTTAATACAAATTTGTACTAGAGCTAGTACAAAGTTGAGACACTTATTTTAGGATGGAGGGAGTATTAAATATGGCCCTGTTAACCTATTGATAAATGGGTTACATATATATATTCAGTGAAATGTCCTATTCGATGATTAATCCCTTATCAGCCCCCAGGCTATATGGTACCAGCTACCGATATCCTGGACAGTGAGTACATATACGCAATGCGATGAAACTAACCTCCATGGAAAACAGCATTGTTCTCAATATTATCATGTATGAGTACATATAAAGGCATGTTAAGCACAACAGGCTAAACATCAACCAGATATATCCATGATAGACAACATAATCTACAAATCATAGCTTCATTGTGCAGGCTTAAGCACACTAGTTAAGCAAAACAAGAAGGGAAAGGTGTGTTAACTACATCTGGCATAACATTTAAAAACAAGCAAATAATCATTCAAACTGGTATTGTGCAGGTCTAAAGTACACTAGTTATTGTTAAAAAAAAGAAAAGGCATGTTAACTACAATATCCTTAACAGCAACCAAATATCGTAATTCATAGTGGTATCGTTGAAACTATTATTGATGAAATTGAACTACACGGCTAATAGTTGCACATATAGAGCATCACATTGTGAAGAACTGAAATAAACAAGGCATAAGGCCATCTCTAGCCGATCCTTTAAAAGTTAAATGACTAAAACTCTTAGTGGATATATATACTCCAGCAATTTCTGTCCGTTTCTAGCCGATCCCCTAAACTTAACGTTGTAAACTTCAATTTGATCAAGTTTAAAGAAGATTCAACCAAAAGTAGCATGCATTCAAACATAAACATAGATAGTTTTGCATAACCGAACATAAAACATAAATTTGAACTAAGCTAAACTACTTTTTGTCGAAGTGGAGATCGAGCCAATCCTTCCTCGTCAGGTAGGTGTGCCACAAGCCAGGACCGGGCCGGTGCCATCGTCGGGGTCATTGGGGAAGACACTCCTCTAATAGTCGACGTCGCTCTCCTCGTCCTTGCCGCTCACCTCGATGCCCTCTACGCCGCCATCCTCGCCGCCTTCGACCTCGTCATTGGAGGAGAGCAAAACCTCGCCACCCTCCGTGCCACCGTCCATGCTGCCTTCGACCTCATCATCGGAGGAGAGTGCGATAACCTTGCCGCCCTCCGCATCGGCAAAGATCGCCCACTCCGCCTCCAAGAGCTCCAGGTGCTACCAGTGGCAACTGAAAAATTTACTAGGCGGGAGTAACAAGGTGGGGCTACTGGAAATTTGGATCAAGGGCAAGCAGATATTTTTGAGATTGTGAAGGATGTAGAGGCGGGAGTATTTGGGGAGCGAGTTATTGTGCTTGACACGCTAGCTGTGGACTATAGCTAACCCACCTTCTCGCGCAAGCCATAGACGTACTATACACCGACGGTGCTCCAGGATATTTTTTTACTACATCTCACACATTTGGTGAAAATAAATTTGTGCCATCTACTTGATTTTTCGTCTTGATTTTAATTACATATTGGGGTCACAGCTGCAATGGATGGTGTTTGATTTGCTAGAACTTTTATTTGCAGTAAACACGCAACTATAGGTGTGTCGTCAAAAAAAGTGGAATTATTCAGTGGTCGTTTGGACATTTGTATACATTAACTTGGTTTTCTAGGCATTTCAAGTGCACAATTCAAAATTAAACTACATGCACATGCTTGGCTGCACCAACATGGATTGTAAAATCATGTATATGTCCATGGGGTTATGCTTATGTCCCATGCAATAAATGGCGATGACTTTCGAACACCACGACACCGTGGCTCTCCGGCAAATGCCTGCTTTTATAATTTTAGTAAATACAAAACCCGTCCCAAATTCATGAACCGTGACATGCTATGATGGAACGGCATCAACATGCTGGGGTAAAAAAATATTGTCCCATTTGGGGCAGGTTATGGTATAAGCTTCTCGCAAACCATACTTCTCTCACAACAAGCCTAATGGTTTCGGTAGGGAACGTGCCACCTTGAGGGGCGAAACGATATCTGTTGCCTCTTCTTACTTTCAATTTTTTTTTCTCGTGTCAACATAGAACAACAGGAGAGTTCTGCAATTTTTGGATTGTTTTTGGGGATCATTTGGACATTTTTATACGTTAACTGAGTTTTCTAGGCATTTATGTGCATAATTCAAAATTGAACTACATGCACATGCCCCAGTCCATAAAAACGGGTTGATGTCACATCCCTAGTTCTGGTATGCACTGAGCTAGCTAGTCATGTGTTGCATCATGTTTAAATTTCATGAAACTTGAAATGGGGATTGACTAAACCCTAGCACCAAATGAATTCAACTAGGGTCAAACTAAAATCTTTTCCATTGGACTCAAAATGCCCTCTAAAAATGTTCAACATTTCTGGTTTGAGGTGAAAGCATCTACCAAAAATGGTTTATATTTTTGCAGGACATATTGGGCTCTGAATTAAATCATACTCTATTTGCATTTGGGCATTTAAATGCTACTAAATATTTTAAATGCTCAAATAATCATAAACTAAAATGTTTACTGTAGGATATATTCCCAACAGTGATCACCAGCTCCTGCTTACCGCTCTCCCCCGATGCTCTGGACGCCCTGGACGTCGACACGCGGCCTCCCCGACCGCCCCTCACTCTCTCCCGAGCCCTCTCCCTCCTCTGCTCTCTCTCCCTCTCATGCCCGAGCGGAGCCCATCGCCACCGACGCCGTTCGCCGTGGCCACCGGCCACCCCTCGCCCTGCCGCTGAGCTCAGGAGCTCCGCCTCGACCCCCTCTTCCTCCCCACCGAGCCAAGCCCCTCGGGAAGCTCTCAGACGCTTCCACGCCATCGTTTTCATCTCGACCGCCGCCGATGGTCGCCGCCGGTCATTGGCCACCCGTGGCGCCCGAAGCTCGTCGATGACCCCACTCGGCGCGCTGTGAGATCCTCGTCTTTCCCCCTCCTCCCGAGCTCGTTCTCGTCCTCTAACTAGGCTACCCGCCGTGCGAGCGCCGCCGTCCGCCATGGTCGTTGCTTTTGCAGCCACCGCGGCGTCTCCGCTGAAGTTTGAGCCTTGGCGTTCCTCGAGCAACGGCGAGTCCAACGCAACCCCTAGCTAGCTTCCTCATGCATCGGAACCACGCGGCAGCCCATGCCCGAACTCCGCCACCGCAGATCACCGACGCCGCGACAACCCCGCCACCCAAAGACCTACCACCGCCACCGTTGGATGCGCCACATCGCCAGCTACTCGTAGCACCCACCCACGCATCAAACCGTGGCCGGAGCAGCGTTTCCGACGCTCTCCGTCGTCTCGGCCTCGCAGGCGGCTAGACGCCGGCGGGTTTGACCCCTGACGTGGACTGGGTGGGCCCAGGTTGACTCCTCTGAGTCATTGACAAGTGGGCCCAGAGCCCTGCTAATCTAGTTTAGTACTAATTAACGTTTAGTTAGCCACCTAGGTCACTGACATGCGGGCCCACGCCCTAATTAACTAAGGTTAGCATTTAACTTAGCACTAATTAACTCCGTTAATTAGCTGTGACACTGACACGCGGACCCCACTGGTCAGGTTTGACCTGGAGGCGCCCAGTTGACCTGCTGACGTCATGATGATGTCAGGCTGACGCAGTAACCTATTTTCTGGATTTATTTTTATATAGGAAATTCCAGAAAATAGCCAAAACTTCTAAAAATCATATAAATTCAACCGTAGCTCCAAATCAAACAAATTATATATGAAAAATTATCAGAAAAATTCAAGGAATCCATCTGTACCATTTTCATGCATGTTTGAACAATGTTTGTCCTCTGTTTTGGACAAAACAAATAAAGGGCATTTAAACAATCATATATGGAGTTGGAATTTGAATCATGTATTCAAACCAACTTCATTTAAATCATAGCTAGGTGCATTAGCTCAAATCACAGCATATTGCCATGTCATGATCATGCATCATATTGTAGCATTGCATTGATTGTGTTCTTTCTCAGTTGCCGGTGTTCGTCCCCTCTCGATAGACATGGTTCCGAAGATGAGTTCGATGACACCAATGAAGAACTATATTATCTTCAGAAGTGTCAGGCAAGCAAAACCCCCTTGTTCATTCCGATACAATCCCACTCTCTCGCTCCTGCTCTCTTTTACTGCATTAAGACAACAACGATTCAACTGTTACTTGTTGCGGTAGCTGAACCCCTTTATCCTTTGCATGACCTGTCATTCCACAGTAAATAGATGAAACCCACTAGCATGAGTAGGAGTTGTTTGAGCCCTGTTGTGCCTACTCATTCATGCTTGTTTGTCATGCACTGCATCGCTTAGAGTTGAGTCAGTCCGATTCATCGGGGTGAATCAAAGGTGAGTGAACATGTCCTCACTGTGTGTGAGCTAAGTGTGTGAACACGATTTGGTAAAGGTAGCGGTGAGAGACCATGTAGGAGTACATGGTGGGTTGTCTCATTGCAGCCGCCCTCGAACTGAGTTACGTGTTTGTGATCCATGATTCAGCTACTACCACGCATTGGGCCCAAACCAATGGACCCTCTCGACTTCTTAATCACCCTTGTCCTCTGTCCGGGAGTTGCAAGTAGTTTTGGTGTTTGTAGTATCTTTGGAGGCCGTGGCGCAGCGCTGACCGTAGGGGTGGGCTATGATGCGGTAGGCATGTGGCACGTGTACTGGGCGCCTGTTTGTGTCGGGAACCCTGTTCACATCGCTTGGGGCTGTGAGCGAAACCCGGCCGGATCTCCTCATGGATGGAACCCGAATAGGCGATAAACCTGGACTAGGGACTTGAGTGTTTAGGTAGGCCGTGGCCGACACCCACGTTGTGCTTGCGCTTGAAGGTTGCCGAGTACATGTCGTGTAAACGGCGGTAAGTGGTGAGAGTGTGTGAAGAAGTACACCCTGCAGGTTAACATCATCTATTGAATAGCCGTGTCCATGAAAAGGACTTGGGTTGCTGCACAGTTCATAGACAAGTGAAAGTGGATACTCTAAAATACGCAAGATAAGCGTGAGTGCTATGGATGGCGTTCTCGAGGGAGATGGAGCGGATCCATAGTAGTGTATTGATATGGTGAATATGTGGACTCGTGCGCCACCTCAAAAGAGTTCCTTGCGTCAGTAGTTTAGGATAGCCACCGAGTCAAAGCTGGCTTGTCGCTGTTAAACTCCACCATCCCCTTGTTGATAATGATGCATATGTAGTTAGTTCTGATGTAAGTCTTGCTGGGTACATTTGTACTCACGTTTGCCTATTTTATGTCTTTGCAGAGAGACTTCAGTCTCGCTAGTAGTTCCACGTGGACTTCGACGTTTAGCTTGTTACCTCAGCTACGATCTTGTACCCTCGGCAGGATCTGGTAGATAGTCAGGCTTCTAAGCCTTTTTCATTTGTAGATGTCTGTACTCAGACATGTTAGCTTCCGCTTGTGCTTGACTTGTATGCTCTGAATGTTTGGTCGTGAGACCCATGTTTGTAATATCTCGCTCCTCGGAGCCTAATGAATAAATACTTGAGTCGTAGAGTCATGTTGTGATGCCATGTTGTATTTGCACATATCGAGCATATTGTGTGTATGTTATTGAAATGCTTGGTATGTGTGGGATCTGACTATCTAGTTGTTTATCTTTAGTAGCCTCTCTTACTGGAAATGTCTCCTAGTGTTTCCATTGAGCCATGGTAGCTTGCTCTTGCTCCGAACACTTAGGCTGGCCGCATGTGTCCTTCTTCGCTCTCGTATCGTCCCTTCGGGAAATGTCACGCGTTGAGTACCGGAGTCCCGTTAGCCGCTACAGCCCGGTTCACCGAGTCTGCTAGCCCGATGTTACTGACTGGATTCGCTTCATTGCCGACCGACACGTTCGATCTTCGGGTCATGGATGCTGTCCTCGTAAGTTTGTGCCACTTTGGGTTTACGACTAGCCATGTCAGCCCGGGCTCCTTATCATATGGATGCTAGCGACACTATCATATATGTGTGCCAAAAGGCGCAAACGGTCCCGGGCAAAGGTAAGGCGACACCCGTGGGAATACCGTGCGTGAGGCCGCGAAGTGATATGAGGTGTTACATGCTAGATCTATGTGGCATTGAGTCGGGGTCCTGACAGCTGAAAAATCAAATGTTTGTCCTTGGTTGCAAGCTTAGGTCACATGCAAGAAATGAGAATGAATGTCAAACACCTTGACACTGTCACTCTGCCACTAACATTGAGATACATGGTTTTAAAATTCTAGTAAATCGAAAACTTGGGTGAAATTCATGAAATTTGACATGACATCATGGAACGACATCGACATGCCGTGGTAAAAATATTTTCCCATTTGGGGCAGGTTTGGGTATAAGCTTCATGCAAACAGGAGCTTCTCTCACAACTAGCCTGATGGTTTCGGTAGGGAACGTGCCACCTTGGGGGACAAACGATATATGTTGCCTCTTCTTACTTTCTAAATTTTTCTCGTGTCAACATAGAACAACACGAGTGTTGTGTCATTTTTGGGGGTTCGTTTGGACATTTTTATACATTAACTGAGTTTTCTATGCATTCATGTGCACAATTCAAATTTGAACTACACGCACATGCTCCAGTGCATATAAAGTGGTTCCAAACTGGAATGTGTGTCCTTGGTTACATGCTTAAGTCCCATGCAATAAATGAGAATGAATGTCAAACACCTTGCCACTGTCGCTCGGCTGCTAACATTGAGGTACATGGTTTTTATATTCCAGTAAATCGAAAACACGTTTTAAATTTATGAAACTTGACACGCTAGCATGGAACGGCATCAACATGAAGTGGTAAAAGTATTGTCCCATTTGGGGCAGGTTGGGGTATATAAGCTTCTCACAAACCAGAGCTTCTCACAACAAGCCTCGTGGTTACGGTAGGGAACATTTCACCTTTCTGGACAAAACGATATCCATTGCCTCTTCTTGATTTCAAATATTTTCTACTGACAACATAGAACAACATGAGCGTTGTGTTAGTTTTAGGATTTTTTCGGGGTTTGTTTGGACATTTTTATACATTAATTGATTTTTCAATGCATTTATGTGCATAATTAAAATTTGAACTACATGCACATGCTATAATGCATATAAATTGGTTGAAAATTCAAATCTGTGTCCTTGGCTGCATGCATAGGTCCCATGCAAGAAATGGGAATGAATGTCAAACACCCTGCCATTGTCTCTCGGCCGCAAACATTGGGATGCCTGCTTTTTAAATTCTAGTAAATCCAAAATCTTCTGAAATTCATGAAACTTGGCATGCTATCATGGAGCGGCATCAACATGTCGTGGTAAATTTTTTGTCCCATTTGGGGCAGGTTTGGGTATAAGCTTCTCACAAACTAGAGCTTCTCAGAACAAGAGCCTCATGGTTTCAGTAGGGAACGTGCCACCTTTGGGGACGAAATGATATCCGTTGCCTGTTATTGCTTTCAATTTTTTTTCTAGTATCAATATAGAATAACAGGAGTGTTGTGTTAAAATTTGGAATTTTTCGGGGTCTGTTTGGACATTTTTATACATTAATTGAGTTTTCAATGCATTTACGTGCATTATTCAAATTTGAACTATAGGCACATGCTCTAATGCATATAAATTGGTTGAAAGTTCAAATCTGTGTCCTTGGTTGCATGCTTAGGTCACATGCAAGAAATGGGAATGAATGTCAAACACACTACCACTGTCACTCGGCCGCAAACATAGAGATACCTGCTTCTAAAATTAACCTCACTATCGGATGTTCATCAAAGTGATGGATGACGACCTCCGGGGCCCAAAGAAAGTGTCACACGCGAGTATCGAGTGTCGTGTAGAACAACCATCAACTGCATGTGGCCAAAACATGTATGTATGAAAGGGTTGTGTAATGTTTTAAATTGCAAGTTCACGACTCTGATGTGTCACCAGCCTGCCTAACAAAACGGCCAACCCACACCGTGGCTCACAACTTGAAGTGTACTGGGAGCTATCCGTGGTGAATATATATATATATATATATATATATATATATATATATATATATATATATATATATATATATTAGCAAGGGGGGACGTTTTAACTTTGAAAAAATTCGAGATCATTAAGACATTTTACTACATTAATTGCTTGATTTTCTACGGGCATAATGTGCAAAAATCAAATTCGAGCTACATGCACACATGACAGTGCACCTAAATGGATTGCAAAAACACATGTATCTCACTGGGTGCATGTTTACTCCCCGTGCAACAAATTTCAAACAACGAGAATCTTGATTTTTCAATTCTAGTACATCCAAAACTTATTTGAAGTTCATGAAACTTATCGTGTTGTCATATGGACACCAATACAAAGTTGCATTGTACTTTTTTTGTCGAATTTGAGACCAGTTTTGATGTAGTCTTTATCTAACTACAAATGGGAGATTATTAATAATTGGGAACCAATATCCCAAACGGGTTATTTATTCGAACCGTGAGCATTAGACCAACAATGGATACATGCCATGCTTCGGTTAAGCAATAAAGCGGCAACATTAATCATCCAAATAGAAAAACAATATACGTTGGATTATATACAACAAGTCATCAACACACAGTGACAACGAGGATACATGTTGGATTATAGATTATTTCCAACAAAACATTCTAGTAAATACTAAAGTATTTCTCGCACAACAAATAAGAAAGCGATGAAATGAACTTCAGCTCAACCAATCCCCGGTGTTGGAAACGCTTGCTTTGAACCATAACTGATTCTCTGGGAAGGGCTAGCTATTGTCAATTTCGAGACCAACACAGGACTGATCATCCAGGCTGAACCGGCCTATATCAGGACGCATATTGTGATAGCCAGGATAGGGAACAATAGCAATGTCCGAGGTATAGATACATTTGCTTCTCATAAATGGTAGTAATGTTGTGTTAACAGCAGCTGGATCGCCTTTCACCATCATTGGATAGTTTTGTCCAAGGAAGAGCGAGTTTTCTCCAAGACTATCAATACTGAACCAGGGAGAAGGTGTTGGCGCTAGCACACTAGTATCCATCCTGAATACCCTACAATGGATGTTCGAATAGGTCCGGAGAGTGCGACAATGGGAGACAACACTTGCTTCGTTAGTAACATCATCAGTGCCCTATATACATACAAGAAGAAGAGGTGGTCCATCGGAATAAGTTGCCAGGCGCCACTGATTATATAGGTCATGCTCGTCATCATGCTCGTGATCATCACCCGTGATCATCACCATCATCATCTCCCCCTTGGTTAGAAATTTTTTCAAGTATAGGTGGTGGAATATTCACAGGACCTTGGAAACACAAGAATGTTAATTAGTAAAGGGAAACAAGCTAACCCACATGCATGTGGATGAAACACTTATAATTACGATGGAAGACAAATGTACCAAAACCATAAGGATTACATGCAAAAATAGTGCCACGATTGGTGGCAGCAAACACAAGACCCTTGTATTGAAATGCATCACAGTACTCATCCATGTACATAAATTGATTTTTGAGCAATATCCATCGAGGCGTGGAAGTAAGGACGGCAACAAGCTTGTCGAAGATAGCAAAAACTTCATAGTTCTTGTAATCCGAAGAGTGGTTGGGAACTCGACAAATTGCTATATTTCGTAGATGACAGACATAATGATTGTATTTGATTGTACGTAGATCATATGTGTGCTCAACCTCAGGGTAGTCTATGATTTTTGGAAGTGGAACCCGGTGACGAGTGTACACATGTACATGGTCCCACTCACAATTATACCCAATATAAACAACCCAATCTCCATTTATGCCTGCCCAAGCCTTACCCTCAAGCGATGGCATCTTAACATCACACGTATCATTATCAAGCGGCATCAACTTGCATAAGGCGAGGCTTCCATCGTCCCCACGCCGGCGACCAGTGTCATGGCTAAAAAGATAGGGGAGATCAAACCGCTCCTGAACCCTTGGGTTATTTGAAATGATGTTATTTGTTGAGTCGAGAATGGACTTAAACGAACCTGCCATGCTAGCCGAGGTGATGACGTCGCATCGATCAATGAGTTCCTCCACCACGTCATGTTTCAGATCGGGGCAAGAATAATGGGGTCGTTTCCGTCCTGTCCCCTTCAGGGAGAAGATGATCGAACAATGGCAGAAGGACGGGTGAAGGCAAATGGAGGGAGGAAGAGTGTGCGATAGCAGTTCCAAATCCAGAGAGAAAGGCGAAGAGGTGATGGACGGTTTCCACGGTACACAAAGAGGCTAGTGGGGAGCAAACATTTGCCATAGAGAGGTCACACACTGACAACAAGGCCATCCTGTCAGATCTAGTGCCCGCACGGGATGGCCTCAATACCCCACACGAGCGAAGCCACTTCGCACCCCACACGGTTGGTCCGCCACGCCGCTAAGAGCAAGTACTACAATAGTGGGCATATAGCCTGCTTACATGGCAATTTTCCCTATGTGGAGGAGAGATACATGAAGGATTCCTGTAACAAGGACAAGTGTGCCTGGCACTCAGCCTGGATGGAAAACTCGACAAAGCTCACGTCGTGTATGCGGCCAAGGAGGCGTACACGTGCTACGACATGTACATGTCGATTGTTGACATGAGGAAGTGCCTCCTTCCCCGAAATGACCAGGGATCCAGCCGGAAGCAGAGCAATGGCAAGCGTCATCGCAACAAGAAGTGAATGATTAGATCCTTGTTTCTCCTAGTTTAGAATGCATGTAATTGCTTACTTTGGTTTGTGAAAATGTTATGTGTGTAGTCACTTGTGCAATTGTATGCTTAATTTCTTTATGCAATGTTGTCTTTTTAAGTATATATGTTGATGCTCTGTACACAGAGCAAATCACATCGCACACGGACTAAACAATGGAACCCGTCGGTAATGATTTCATCAATCACTGACAATTGTATACGAGCAATCGTTTGCTCACAACACACACGGCAAGTTGACAGGAATCATCTCCGTTGTTATTGGTCTTCCCACACATTTCTGATTACAGACCTGTTTGCCGCGTATCACACACATCTTGTTAAGTTGAACCGTTTCTGTTCTCTTGGCTCAACGCAAACAGTTCATCCTAGTGAACAGTATGTCGTATATCGCACACACCTTCATCTGGGTGCCCGTTTCTATTGTTCCGCCTCATCACAATCAGTTCATCCGAGTGAACCGTATGCTCTACATCGCACACGCCTTCATCTGGCAGCCTGTTTCTTTTGTTCCTCCTCATCACAAATAGTTAACTAAACTGAACTGTAACACCCCGGTGTAATGATGCTACAGTAACCCCTGGGTTTAAGTTAATCTTTTTGCTAAGCATGTGCCTGATCATTGTTGTCTCATGTTCTTTCAAATTCCACTTGAATTCAAATTCAAATTCTGTGTGAAATTCAAAATGCTCAGACATGAACACAAAAATGTTCATCATGTGCCAAATAATCCACAACTAATATTGGTGGTGAACCAACATTTTTGCAAAGGGTTTAAGTGGCCTAAGCTACTTAAAACAATGGCCTAAACAATAAATTAAATGCCTTTTAATTTATAAAATTGGCATTCTTTTCTAAAGTCTCACAATATTTTCGTGGCAGTGCAATATACTTCTTTGAAATTATTTTGGCCAGTGGCATAATTTTGCAAAGTCAATAGTGGCTAAAGGCAAATGCAGAAGCTGCAAAAAAAAAGAGAAAAGAAAAGGAAAAAGGAAAAAGCAGAGGGGAGAGAAAGCCCCTGGCCCACTTGGGCTTCGGCCCACCCGCGTTAGCTGGCCCAGCTAGGCCGGCCCATGCCCCCTCACCGGTCGCTCTCCCTCCCTCCTGTTCCCCAGTGCGCTCACCGCTTCTGGCGCCTCGTCGCCCTCGACCACCTCACGGGCGACGCCTCATGAGAGGATAAGGGCCCCTCCCGCTCCTCGAGTCCTCCCCACCTACCTCCACCCACTCCCGAGAATCTCCTCGCCCTCTCCGCCTCTTCCTCTCCCTCTCCTTCGTTCGAGAGGAGGCCAGCCTTGATCGCCGCCGTTCTCCGTCGTCCCATGCCACCGGCGTCCCGCGCCTCCTCTTGGTGACCGAAGCTCCACCGACAGCCGGTACTCCTCTCCGACCACGAGCTCGAACTCGGCACCACCTCACCGACCGGATTGACATCGCCTTCCCCGTTCGGTCGCCGCCGTCTTCCTCCACTCCGGCCACCTCTGCGCTCCTAAGCTGTCGCAGGCTTTTTCGTAGCCGCTCGGTGAGCTTCTCCCTCCCTCCATTCTTCTCCTCGCACCGCGTGGTTCTCCCTAGCTAGCTCGTCGCCGTTGCCGTGAGCTCGCCGCCGCAGATCACATCACCGTCATGGCCACTGTGGCGAGCTCGCGCCGAGCTCGTAGTCGGGCTCTCGGAGCTCGAGGAGCACAACGCCGTTCCCGCATCGCCTAACGCCTGCAAGGCCGTGAGACACCAGCGGCCGAAGCGGCGTCCGCTCGCCACTAGCTATCGCCGTCTCCGCCGTTTCCGCCAAAACGCCGCGACAGATCGGTCGCGAAGCGCCCGTTCTAAAGAACCTAACCGCGTGCCAAATGGTGCCCCCTAAGCGCGTTTAAGCGACTCGACGACGCGCCGCGCTTGATTTTGGTCGCCGGAGCTCTCTCCGCGCCGGCCGCCGACGTGGCACACAGGGCCACCACAGGTCCTTGCCGGTGGGGCCCTCGGCCCTGTTGACCGATTCAAGTCGACCGTCTTGATGGGCAGGCCCCAGCCACTGACATGCGGGTCCCACCACTTAATCCTCTAATTAAAACATTTTAATAATTAAAACTAATTAGTTTAGTTAATTAGACACTGACAGGTGGGCCCAGTAGTTTTACTAACTGAATTTAGATTAGTTTAAACCCTGTTTAACCCACTGTCTATGACAGGTGGGTCCCCCATGCCAGTTTTGACCGGTCAGCCGTCCTGTTGGCTATTGACGTCACTATGACGTCATGCTGATGCAATATTCCTTTTCTGTTATTTTAAATAGTTTCTGAAAATGCTTTAATCTTTGAATAATCATAGAAAATAAACCGTAGCTCAGATGAAAATGTTTTCTATATGAAAGTTGCTCAGAAAAATCCAACGAATCCGGATCGCGGTCCGTTCATCATCACATCGCCTAGCATGCTGAACATGGAACTTTCCCCTCGGTCATCTGTCGACACAAGTCCGAACAGGAAAACATTCGGTTGAATCCCCTTCGCTTTCAGATCGTGTAGCCATACGTTAGGTCACTCTCGGCACAGCTTGTTGCCATGTTATGCTTTGTGATGCTATGTTTGCTTTATATTTACTGTTTCTTCCCCCTCTTCTCTCTGGTAGACCCGAGACCGATGTCGCTTCTGTGATCGACTACGTCGGCGACGACCCCTCCTTGCCAGAGCAACCAGGCAAGCCCCCCCTTTGATCATCCCGATATCGCCCATTCCATTCTCTCATGCTTGCATTAGATTTTGCTATTGTTATTGATTGCTCCTATTCTGATGCATAGCCTGCTTTTGTATCTGTTGTTGTACCTTACCTGCTTATCCTAAACTGCTTAGTATAGGTTGGTTAGTGATCCCACAGTGACCCCCACCTTGTCCTTGTTGCCCCTGCTTCATCATTGAAGACCCGATCAGCGGGATCAAGACCAGGCCCGACACCGCACATCACTTTCCCATTAGTTGCTCGACCTTCTTTGGGTTACTATTGAGTACCGAGGGTGAACCTCTTCAGCACTTCTGATGTTAACCCTGTAGTGTAGTCATTCGGTCGTGGTTATCGAGGGTGATTTCCTCCTTAACCACTTCCGATACGACTCTGTCGTGCAACCCCCTCAAGTGTGAACTTCGAGCGTGATTCCTCTTACGTTCACCTTGATGATTACATTGAGTGGAGTTCACCGGGGGTGATTCCTTGGGTTTTACCCTTGATGTTTAGACACACAGTTACTATGATTACTATGACTTTACACTGAACCATGTTACTAAAGACGGGCCGACCCTGAGGGATACCCGCGCGAGCTTAATTGCGAGTGATGTGGAGTCGGGTTGACCTGGAAGGTGCCCGCGAGATAATTACGAGGCGTGGCCGGGCATTCCTAGCCCTTGCCGCAAGTCCTCGAGACGGGACAACGGGGTCACATCTTTCGTGAGTCTCTGCTTGTTACCGCGTGCTCCTAATCCACTACGATTTGGATATTTGATCCGAGGGGCCTCTGGCCTGATAGCACTAACCATCACGTGGGCATAGTATGGGCGTTCTGCGTCGTATGCATCAGCCGAAGCTTATTAGACGTCAGCGACGGAGCGGCGCGCGCCGGGTTGGACTGCGCAAGCACCTGCCTTGTTGAAGGAGGTAGCTAGGTCGCTCACCGGCCGCTCACGCAACGTCTTGGAGTTCGGGGTGATGGCCCATGACCCCGGGGCATAGGTTTAGTCCGCATGCTTGACCTCTCTATTAAGCCTAGGTCGGGTTGCGGCGTATTGTTTGGCCGAGGCGGGCATGACCCAGAAAGTGTGTCCGCGGAGTTAAGCGGCGTGGTGGGTAAGTTGGTGCACCCTGCAGGAAGAACTAATCTATGCATAGCCTGTCCTACGGTAATGGACACTTGGAGTTGTATCGATCGATACAACTAGAATCGGATACTTGTGATGAGAACCGGATGGTGATGAGGATTTGATTGTGATGATAACCGGATAGTATGGCTCGGGATGCCTTTTCAGGAGTCGAGAAAGGATCTCGGCCGAGGTTGATAACACTACTACTACTTTACTTTATGCTACTCTACTCCCTCTGTTGCTGCAAGATGGTGGTTTCGAAGATGCTAGTCTTGATAGGACTAGGCCTTGTCTCTATTACGGCATTTAAGATTCACCCGATCCACATATCTGACCTTCCTTTGATAATGTTGCATATGTAGTGTAGATCCTTGCTTGCGAGTACTTTGGATGAGTACTCACGGTTGCTTTGCTCCCCCTTTTCCCCCTTTCTTCTTCTTTCCGGTTGATGCAACCAGATGTCGGAGCCCAGGAGCCAGATGCCACCGCTGATGCCTACTACTATGTGGAGACCGCTGACGACCAGGAGTAGTTAGGAGGCTCCAAGGCAGGAGGCCTTGCCTTTTCGATCGTTGCTACTTTTGTGCTAGCCTTCTTAAGGCATACTTGTCTAACTCATGTCTGTACTCAGATATTGTTGCTTCCGCTGACTCTTGTGTATTCGAGCTTATGTATTCGAGCCCTCGAGGCCCCTGGCTTGTAATATAAAGCTTGTATTATTTTATTTTGTGTCTAGAGTTGTGTTGTGATATCTTCCCGTGAGTCCTTGATCTTGATCGTACACATTTGCGTGTATGATTAGTGTACGATTGAATCGAGGGCGTCACAAGTTGGTATCAGAGCCGACTGCCTGTAGGTAACCCCCCTTTCCAACTCCTTGGCCGAAGTTGAGTCTAGTCACTGAAAAACTTTTACTAACATTGGCTGTATGTCTTACGGGCCCACGTCGCCATTGGGTGGTATTAGGATCTTTTACTCCTCGTCTATACTCTGGGACTCTGAACTCTCTTCTACTCGGGTTAAACGAATTTACTAACATTAGGATCCCGTGACCACATTCACCCCGAAGTTGGATGAAGCCATAGTTATTCCTTAGAATAGCATTTTGAGTAGTGCACACCCTGTCGTGTTGACTACGGAGTGGAATACATGGTACCTCCTTCATTATGCCTGTTTCATCATGAATGATCCTTTGTCTTTGCAAGTGCTCGATACTGAACTACCCCTGTTACATGTTAGCAGGATGGTTAGACCTGCTGGTCGTGGCCGTGGTGGCAACGATCCACCACCGCTTGAATTCTCTACTGGAATGATGCAACAGTTTGAGCTGAACCGCCAGTTCATGGAAGGAATGATGACTCAGTTTCCTCGCCCGAATATGAACCAGCAGCCAACCCCAGTTACTCTGCAGGACTTCATGGGCCTCAATCCGACAATCTACCGTAGCTCAACTCAGCCCCTTGATGCTGATGACTGGCTCCGAGACATCATGTATGAAATGGAGTCTGCTAGTGTTGCCCCTGCCAGCTATGTCACCTTCGCATCTTTCTTTCTGAAGGGTCCTGCTGCTCAATGGTGGGACAGCCACAGGCGTACCCTACCTGCTGGAGCAGTCATTACTTGGCGGTTCCAAGCTGCCTTCCGTGCCGTTTCATTCCTCGAGGAACCATGGACAGGAAGAAGCGAGAGTTCATAACCTCACCCAAGGCAACAAAGCGTAGATGCTTATCAGCGGGAATTTACGGACTTGTCACGTTATCTTTGAAGAAGACATTGCAAGCGATGCTCGTAAGCAAGAGAAGTTTCGTGATGGACTTCACCCTGATATCAAGCTAGCATTGCTCGTTCATGACTTTGCCGACTTCGCCACCTTGGTGAACAAGGCTATTCAGGTTGAGACTGGTCTTCAGGAACACCAAGGATCCCTTAGGCGTAGTCGCGACGTTGGCTCCTCTTCGGGCCCGTCAGCGCAGAAGCGTCGGATATGGATTCCCCACAGCATGTACCGTCCAACTGCACCTGCACCAAGACAGTCCTATGTTGCACCTCGTCTGCCTCCTCAACCGCAGAGGCAGCCCCTTCGGGCTGTACCACCCCAAGCTTCTGCTCCCAATCCCAATGATGGTCTATGCTTCAAGTGTGGCCTTCCAGGTCACCGCTCCAGGAAATGCCCTCAGAATCAGGATCAGCTGGCTCTGCCTTCAACTGGTCGTAACAATCAACCCCATAACAACAATGCCAGACCTTATGGTCGTGGTCGCTAATCATGTTGATCGAATGAAGCTCGAGATCAGCACGCCCGCGTGATGGGTACTCTTCTCGTTAATTGATGCATCGGCTTCGTTTTATTCGATTCAGAGCCTCGCACTCATTCATGTCGAAAATTTTGCATCGCACACGACATTCGATGTGAGCCCATGAACACTCCGATAGTGGTACGCACCCTGCGGTCGGTGTCGGACTACCATGATTGGTCGCGGCGTCCCGTTGAAATTGAAGGGTTGGAATTTCATGTTTCTCCCATTATTCGAGTCTTCAATATTGACCTCATGCAGGAATGGAATGGTTGAAAGCGATATTGCCTCTATCGTTTGTGCTATCAAGGTCGTTCACCTCCTACATCCTTCGATGAGATTGTAACCTACCATGCTCGGCTTGTTCAAAACGTCAAGCACGACTTTATGCTTTGAATCGTTGAGCGCAACACCTCTTGAGGAATTGAAAAGATTCGATCGTTCGTGACTTCCAAGGCGTATTTCGGAAGAACTTCCAGAATACCCCTGCCGGGCTGTCGAGTTCGTCATCGACTTGAAACGTGCACCGTTCCTATCGCCAAACGACCCTACAAGATGCCGCCTCATGAGCTCCTTGAACTTAAGGAGGAAATCGACAAATCTCTTCGCAAGGGTTTCATTCGTCCAAGTTCCTCCGCTTGGGGAGCACCTTGTCTCTTCGTTAAGAAGAAGGGACGGAACAAACCGTTTGGTCCAAGACTACCGTCCTATCAACCAAGCTACAATTGAACAAATATCCCTTCCTCGGATCAATGATCCGTATGACCAACTTGCTGGTTCATCGATATTCTCTAAACTTCGACTTGAGGTTGGGTTACCACCAGATCCGTGTTCGTGAAGAGGATATTCCAAAGACCGCATTCGTGACTCGTTATGGTTCTTACGAGTACACCGTTATGTCTTCGGCAACCAATGCCCCACTACATTCTCTCGTCGATGAACTACATATTCATGGATTACCTCGACAAGTTCGTCAGTAGTCTATCTGGATGATATCCTGGTTTATTCGAAGAACAAAGAAGAACATCTTGAACATCTTCGTCTTGTTCTAGAGAAGCTTCGAGAGCATCAACTTTATGCCAAGTATTCCAAGTGCGAATTCGGTTGCGAAGTCACCTACCTTGGTCATGTCATCTCCAAGGATGGTATTGCCGTCAACCCAGGCGAGTTCAAAGCTATTCTTGTTGGACCCCTCCAAGACTGTCAAGCAAGTCGAAGCTTTCTCGGCCTAGCCAGCTATTATCGCCGCTTTGTCGAGAACTTCTCCAAGATCGCCAAACCAGCGACTAATCTGCTTCACAAAGGCGTTAAGTTCGATTGGACAGACAAATGTCGAGGAAAGTTTCCGGGCACTCAAGGACAAGCCGACGTCGCCCGATGCTTGCTCCCCGATTCTCGCAAGGACTTTGTCATCTATTGCGATGCTTCACGACAAGGATTAGGTTGTGTCCTAATGCAAGAGCGCAGGTGATTGCTTATGCCTCTCGTCAAGTCGTCCTCATGAAGAGAACTACCCAGTTCATGACCTCGAGCTTGCGGCGGTTATCTTTGCTTTGAAGCTATGGCGACAATACCTTCTCGTGTCGTTGCGAGATCTTCACCGATCATCCGAGTCTGAAGTACTGTTTACTCAGCCGATCTGAACCTCCGTCAAGCGGTGGATGGAAGCTATTGCTGACTACAAGCTGCGGTATATCTTATACCCTGGCAAGGCTAATGTAATGGCGATGCCCCGAGCCGTAAGTCTTATTGCAATAATCACCGGTCTACAAAGCTCAACCCGCCTTTATGAAGAGCTATGCAAGCTGAACCTTCAACTAGTTCCACAGGTTCTCTGAATAACCTTGTCTTGGAACCAACTCTTCTTAAAGCAATCAAGTCTGCTCAAGCGAAGATGCTCATGTTGATCGATGAAAAGGATCTTGCCTTAGAAATCCAGAGATTTCTCACTTGGTGAATATGGAACCTTATACTTCAGAGATCGCATTGTCGTACCCCGGTTCGAGCTTATGACAGAGAAGGTGATGAAAGAAGCGCATGACACCCCTCTCTCTATCCACCCGGGAAGTACCAAGATGTATCTAGACATCCGTCAGAAGTACTGGTGGTCTAAGATGAAGCAAGACATTGCTCGATATATTGAAGAATGTGACGTTTGTCGTCGCGTCAAAGCAGAACATCAGAAACCGGCTGGACTTCTGCAACCGCTTCCTATTCCTGAATGGAAGTGGGATAAGATTCAGATGGACTTCGTCACTGGTCTTCCCAAGTCTCAGAAAGGTAACGATGCTATATTTGTCGTCATCGACCAATTCTCGAAGGTTGCTCACTTTCTGCCAGTCAAGGAGACTATCACTGCTAGTCAATTAGCAAACTTGTATATCTCCCGAATTGTGTCACTCCATGGCATTCGAAGGAGATCGATTCGAGATCAGCGGCGGTATTTTCACTTCTAAGTTAGGATAGTTTCCAAGAGGCAATGGGAACTCATATTACGGAGCATCGCTTATCATCCCCAATCCCAAGGCCAAGTCGGCGAGTCAATCAAATTCTTGAAGACATGCTTGAGCTTTTGTTATTTTTTTCGGCAAGAAGTGGGAAGAATCTCTCCCTTATGCGGAGTTCTCTTATAACAACAGCTATCAAGCCAGCTTGAAGATGGCACCCTTTGAAGTGCTTTATGGGCGTAAGTGCGAACCCTCCGAATTGGTCGAAGCGGGAGCGGACGCTCATTGGTCGAGACATTATTCAACAAGTGAAGAGCGAGTTCGCATTGTCGGGATAATCTCAAAGGCGGCCCGATCCGTCGAAGAGCAACTATGACCGGAAACACTGGGTTCAACTTATCAACCCGGTGAACAAGCTTATCTGCGTGTCACTCCTTTGAGAGGCACTCATCGGTTGAGTCAAGGGCAAGCTAGCTCCCGCTATATTGGTCCCTTCCGCATTTTGGCCCGTTGTGGATGGTGGCTTATCAAGCGGAGTTGCCACCTCGGTTCTCTCACGTCCATAGCGTCTTCCATGTGTCGCAAACCGTCGATGCTTCAAGGATCGAGCGTGAAGTGGATCCGAATTGATTGAAATTCAAGATGATCTCACATACAAGGAGCATCCGATCTGCATTCTTGAAGAAGTTGAGCGTCGAGCACGCGAGAAGGTTACCAAGTTCCTCAAGGTGCAATGGTCAAATCATTCTAAAGATGAAGCCACTTGGGAGCGAGGATAACCTCCGTCTTTGAATACCCGACCTGTTCCCTTCTACCTCTTAATTCTCGGGACGAGAATTTCTTTTAGAGGAGGAGAGTTGTAACACCCCGGTGTAATGATGCTACAGTAACCCCTAGGTTTAAGTTAATCTTTTTGCTAAGCATGTGCCTGATCATTGTTGTCTCATGTTCTTTCAAATTCCACTTGAATTCAAATTCAAATTCTGTGTGAAATTCAAAATGCTCAGACATGAACACAAAAATGTTCATCATGTGCCAAATAATCCACAACTAATATTGGTGGTGAACCAACATTTTTGCAAAGGGTTTAAGTGGCCTAAGCTACTTAAAACAATGGCCTAAGCAATAAATTAAATGCCTTTTTAATTTATAAAATTGGCATTCTTTTTCTAAAGTCTCACAATATTTTCCGGGCGATTGCAATATACTTCTTTGAAATTATTTTGGCAATGGCATAATTTTGCAAAGTCAATAGTGGCTAAAGGCAAATGCAGAAGCTGCAAAAAAAAGAGAAAAGAAAAGGAAAAAGGAAAAGCAGAGGGGAGAGAAAGCCCCTGCCCCACTTGGGCTTCGGCCCACCCGGCGCTAGCTGGCCCAGCTAGGCCGGCCCATGCCCCCTCACCGGTCGCTCTCCCCTCCCTCCTGTTCCCCGGTGCGACGCTCTGGCGCCTCGTCGCCGCCCGACCACCTCGCCGGCGACGCCCCCGCGTGAGGATAAGGGCGCCCCCTCCTGCTCCTCGAGTCCTCCCCCACCTACCTCCACCCACTCCCAGAATCTCCTCGCCCTCTCCGCCTCTTCCTCTCCCTCTCCTTCGTTCTGGAGAGGAGGCCAACGCGGTCGCCGCCGTTCTCCGTCGTCCCCGCGGCCACCGGCGTCCCCGCGCCTCCTCTTGGTGACCAGAAGCTCCACCGACGACCGGTACTCCCTCTCCGACCACGAGCTCGAACTCGGCACCACCTCACCGACCGGATTAGCGTCGCCTTCCCGTTCGGTCGCCGCCGTCTTCCTCCCTCCGCCACCTCTGCGCTCCTAAGCTGTCGCAGCTTTTTCAGTAACCTTTCGGTGAGCTTCTCCTCCCTCCATTCTTCTCCTCGCACGCGTGGTTCTCCCTAACTAGCTCGTCGCCGTTGCCGTGAGCTCGCCGCCGCAGAATCACATCACCGTCATGGCCACCGTGTCCCGAGCTCGCGCCCGAGCTCGTAGTCGGGCTCTCGAGCTCGTAGAGCACAACGCCGTTCCGCGACGCCTAACGCCTGCGTCGCCGTGAGACACCAGCGGCGAAAGCGGCGTCCGCTCCGCCGCTAGCCATCGCTGTCTCCGCCGTTTCGGCCAAAACGCCATGACAGACAGTGCGCGGCGCGGCGCCGTTCTAAAGAACCTAACGCGTGCCAAATGGTGCCCCCTAAGCGCGTTTCCGGCGACTCGGCGACAGCGCCGCCCGAGCTTTTGGTCGCCGGAGCTCTCTCGGCGCCCGCCGCCCGACGTGGCACACACTGGGCCACCACAGGTCCTTGCCGGTGGGGCCCTCGGCCCTGCTGACCGATTGACCTGGTCAACCGTCTTGATCGGGCAGGCCCGACCAGCGACATGCGGGTCCCACCGCTTAATCCTCTAATTAAAACATTTTAATAATTAAAACTAATTAGTTTAGTTAATTAGACACTGACAGGTGGGCCCAGTAGTTTTACTAACTGAATTTAGATTAGTTTAAACCCTGTTTAACCCACTGTCTATGACAGGTGGGTCCCCCATGCCAGTTTTGACCGGTCAGCCGTCCTGTTGGCTATTGGCGTCACTATGACGTCATCTTGATCAATATTCCTTTTCTGTTATTTTAAATAGTTTCTGAAAATGCTTTAATCTTTGAATAATCATAGAAAATAAACCGTAGCTCAGATGAAAATGTTTTCTATATGAAAGTTGCTCAGAAAAATCCAACGAATCCGGATACGCGGTCCGTTCATCTGTCACATGCGCCTAGCATGCTGAACATGGAACTTTCCCCCTCCGGTCATCTGTCTGACACAAGTCCGGAACCGGGAAAACATTCCCGGTTGAATCCCCCCTTCGCCTGTATCGTGTAGCCATACGTTAGGTCACTCTCGGCACAGCTTGTTGCCATGTTATGCTTTGTGATGCTATGTTTGCTTTATATTTACTGTTTCTTCCCCCTCTTCTCTCTGGTAGACCCCGAGACTGATGCTGCCCCTGTGATCGACTACGTCGGCGACGACCCCTCCTTGCCAGAGCAACCAGGCAAGCCCCCCCTTTGATCATCCCGATATCGCCCATTCCATTCTCTCATGCTTGCATTAGATTTTGCTATTGTTATTGATTGCTCCTATTCTGATGCATAGCCTGCTTTTGTATCTGTTGTTGTACCTTACCTGCTTATCCTAAACTGCTTAGTATAGGTTGGTTAGTGATCCTGATGACCCCCCACCTTGTCCTTGTTGCCCTGCTTCATCATTGAAGACCCGATCAGCGGGATCGAAGACCAGGCCCGACACCGCACATCACTTTCCCATTAGTTGCTCGACACTCTTTGGGTTACTATTGAGTACCGAGGGTGAACCTCTTGACGCCGATGTTAACCTGTAGTGTAGTCATTCGGTCGTGGTTATCGAGGGTGATTTCCTCCTTAACCACTTCCGATCGACTGTCGTGCAACCCCTCAAGTGTGAACTTCAAGGGTGATTCCTCTTCGTTCACCTTGATGATTACATTGAGTGGAGTTCACGGGGTGATTCCTTGGGTTTTACCCTTGATGTTTAGACACACGTTACTATGATTACTATGACTTTACCTTGAACCATGTTACTAAAGGCGGTCGACCACGAGGGATACCAGCGAGCTTAATTGCGAGTGATGTGGAGTCGGGTTGACACGGAAGGTGCCGCGAGATAATTACGGCGTGGCGGGCATTCCTAGCCCTTGCCGCAAGTCCTCGAGACGGGGCAACGGGGTCACATCTTTCGTGAGTCTCTGCTTGTTACCGCGTGCTCCTAATCCACTATGATTTGGATATTTGATCCGAGGGGCCTCTGGCCTGATAGCACTAACCATCACGTGGGCATAGTATGGGCGTTCTGCGTCGTATGCATCGGCCGAAGCTTATTAGGCGTCGGCGGAGCGGCGCAGCGGCCGGGTTGGACGGCGCAAGCACCTGCCTTGTTGAAGGAGGTAGCTAGGTCTGCTCACCGCCGCCCACGCATAGCGTCTTGAGGAGTTCGGGGTGATGGCCCATGACCCTGGGGCATAGGTTTAGTCTGCGTGCTTGACCTCTCTATTAAGCCTAGGTCGGGTTGCGGCGTATTGTTTGGCGAGGCGGGCATGACCCAGAAAGTGTGTCCGGCGGAGTTAAGCGGCGTGGTGGGTAAGTTGGTGCACCCTGCGGGAAGAACTAATCTATGCATAGCCTGCCCCTCGATAGCGGACACTTGGAGTTGTATCGATCGATACAACTAGGCTGGATACTTGTGATGAGAACTGGATGGTGATGAGGATTTGATTGTGATGATAACGGATAGTATGGCTCTGGGATGCCTTTCTCGCAGGAGTCGAGAAAGGATCTCGGCGAGGTTGATAACACTACTACTACTTTACTTTATGCTACTCTACTCCCTCCTGTTCTTTGCAAGATGGTGGTTTCGAAGATGCTAGTCTTTGATAGGACTAGGCCTTGTCTCTATTCGCATTTCTGCAGCCCATCCACATATCTGACCTTCCTTTGGTAATGTTGCATATGTAGTGTAGATCCTTGCTTGCAGTACTTTGGATGAGTACTCACGGTTGCTTTGCTCCCCTTTTCCCCTTTCTTCTTCTTTCCGGTTGATGCAACCGGATGCCGGAGCCCAGGGCGGATGCCACCACGATGCCTACTACTATGTGGAGACCGCTGACGACCAGGAGTAGTTAGGAGGCTCCAAGGCAGGAGGCCTTGCCTTTTCGATCGTTGCTACTTTTGTGCTAGCCTTCTTAAGGCATACTTGTCTAACTCATGTCTGTACTCAGATATTGTTGCTTCCGCTGACTCTTGTGTATTCGAGCTTATGTATTCGAGCCCTCGAGGCCCCTGGCTTGTAATATAAAGCTTGTATTATTTTATTTTGTGTCTAGAGTTGTGTTGTGATATCTTCCCGTGAGTCCTTGATCTTGATCGTACACATTTGCGTGTATGATTAGTGTACGATTGAATCGAGGGCGTCACATGAACCATATGCCATGAATCACACACGCAACAAAAATCTGAACCGTGTTTGATGCATCCGTCATCGCAAATGTTTTGCACGTTTTTGACGGATTTTTTTACACCACCGTTTGTGATTATTGCATCGCACATAGTTTCGTCGAAGGGTCTCTGATCGTAGTGTCGCGTTAGCATGTATGACTATATATGTAATACATTCTTACATTACATCGATGAATTGGAGCTAGTTCTATGTCTCTCTAGGTTATAACTGCTGGAAAGTGCAACTAATCCCCGGGCGGTTTTGGTAATTCATAACAACATATAGCTCATTGAAATAATATCCATTCAAGTTGAATATGTCAAAAAGTTCAATGATTGGCCTGCCATGGACTAGAGATGTGGACCCCTCAAAATGCTAAGGAGAAAGATTGATAAAGGCTCAAGACTCATCATTTATATTTTAGAGATCAAAGATCACACTGAGTCCATAGGAAAGCCAATACTATTAAAAGGGGATGATGTCATGGGATACCACGACCATCTATCAGGCCATGTGCCCCTTTGTGGTTCGGCGGGGGGATGGGCATGTTGCAAAAAGAGCGGAGAAGCGTAACATAGCACGGCAGAGATCACACAGGAAGTTTTACCCAGGTTCGGGCCGCCGTAGGCGTAAAACCCTAATCCTTCTTTGGTGAATTGATGGTGGATTATGGTGGAAAATGCAGCGCTCTTGCCCGACAGGGTTGCGTCGGGGCTAGAGCGACTACGCACGTATGAGAATGCGAGGGCCCGAATCCCCTGTAACACCCCGGATGTAACTTTCCATTATTGTAAATCCAACTCTTGCCATTTCCGGCTATGTGTTGTGATATTTTCCTTCGTGGTTGAGTTTTTGTCTTTTGTTTTGCATTTTGTTCATGTCATGCATCTCATCTCATAGCATCATGTGCATTGCATCTGCATGTTTTCATAAAGTTTGTATCCGTTCGTAGTTGCCGCGTTCCCCTGCCTTCGTTGACCGTTTCAAGACAAACCAGGGTTTTCGAGTCCCTCTTGTCTGACCGCCTAGCCTCTCTACACAGTGCACAAACCCCTCGCGCGCGTCCGAAAGCTTCCCCGAACCCGAACCGGACTGTCGTTACCGATGGATCCGGATCATCTCCAAACATCCCTAAAACATCTCCGTTTTCTTAGTTGGACTTCCCTAGCCATATTTTTCGTCCGCCCGATCCTGATCCGATGATCCAAATCCTCCCTACTTTTACCTACCTGCTATATAAGCAGTCCAACCCTAAACCCTAGGCAGAAAACTCCCTCCAATCCCGAGCTGTGCCGCCATCCAACTGCTCTCCCCTCGAAATCAGCGCCTGCCCAATCCCCTACCTCCCTCGGTTCCACTCCACCAACCATCGCAACCACCTCCCACTCGTTCTGGACCGCCAGATCTTTGATCCGACGGCCCAGGAGGCTCCCAACGTGCATAGCCCCGAGCCCCCCACATCGCTCGATCCGATCTGGATCGAGGCCACCATCCTCACCCGCCTCTGCTTAGCTTTGCACCGCCGGCGACCGCAAGCCACTGGAGCACTAGGTTCCCTCGCGCTCTTCTCCTTCCTTGTTTCCTCTCTGTCTCCCCCTTCGGTCTCTTTTTCTTTCTCTCTCTCACGATGCTCTCTCCCAGTTGTCTTCACAGCGCCGCCACTGATGGCCTCCCGTATCTCCAGCACGTTGCGCCGCCGCGGTTCCCGACCGGTCCGCGCTGGAGAGCCTCAGACCCGTCCATCCCCTTCGTCCCTCGACGCAGCAACGCTCCCGTTTTCTCCGTGGACCGCATCAAGTGCCGACCCCGTCCCGACCTTCCTCGCTTCCACTCCGTCCTCGTCTGCACCCCGTCAGTCGCAGCCTGCGCCCCCTCTGCCCCGCGCCCAGATCCGCGTCTCCGGCCATCCCCTTTGTTTCCCGCGTCCAAGTCGTGTCGTCACCGCTGCTGCGATGTCTCCCTCGCGCCAGGAGGAGATGAACGCGTCAAGTTCCTCTGCTACGCCCGTCTGCTGCATCGACATGGCCTGATGCTCCTCTGTTGGTAACGAGCAGCACGAGCCCGCTCGTCCGTGTTGACCGTGCCTCGTTCAACCGCGTAGGCGCAAGCGCGCCGGCCGCCTCTAGCAGCGCCAAGGCCTACGAGGCCTCTCCACTGACCGGGCCAAGGCCCATGGTGAGGCCACCTCCAGCGCCCTCCCTTTTTTCATTGTTGGGCCACTAGTTTCAGCCTGAGTAGTGTTTTTTTGCCTGCGGTTTTGTCCTTTATCCATTAAATTACTGTTTTACAGAAAAGCCCCTCTAGATCATGCATTTAATAACTCACAAATGGTGCATCGGATGAAAATGATTTAAACATGTTAAATGCTTAGAATTTCATCTAGTTTCATAATATTCAACTTTCATCCATGTTTGAAATGTTTAAAATGTTGTTTGTTTAAATTTGCTTAAATGCCATGCTTAAATGATTTATTTCATATTTAAATGACCGTAGATCCAATTTTAATAAACCTTATATGTAAATGGGGTGGAAAAATGCATAGATTAACTTTGTGCACTTACTTTGCATGTTTAACAACTCTAAATTTATGTAATAGTCTACCAAACTCAAATTATGCACATGGGGATTTTCCGGAATTGTTGTTTGTTGTTTCCGGCCTCATTTAAACTTGCCTAAATAGGTAGTTTTCATATGCTTCACCCCTTGCCATGTTTAATAACATTAAATATTGTTGAATAGCATAAACAGGAGTGAACTAAATAATTGAACGTGGCGTTTCGTCAATATGCAACTCGTTGCATATTGAGCTCCATTTAATTTGTAGTATTGTTTGTTGCACTTTGCCATGCCGTGCCTCATTAAACCAGACATGCATCATACTTGATTGTGCAATATGCCATGTTTATGCATTTTGGTTTACCATGTTGTTTGTTTCTTTCCGGTTTTGCTTCTTCCTGATAGTTCCGGTAACGGTTCATTTCTGAGGATTCGTTCGACTACGTCTGTTTGTCTTCTTCATGGACTCATTCTTCTTCCTAGCGGGATTTCAGGCAAGATGACCATTACCCTGGATATCACTTCTATCTTTGCTTGCTAGTTGTTTCATTCTATAGCTATGTCGCGCTACCTACCACTTGTTTATCATGCCTCCCATATTGCCATGTTAAGCCTCTAACCCACCTTCCTAGCAAACCGTTGTTTGGCTATGTTATCGGTTTTGCTCAGCCACTCTTATAGCGTTGTTAGTTGCAGGTGAAGTTGAAGATTGCTCCATGTTGGAACATGATTATGTTGGGATATCACAATATCTCTTATTTAATTAATGCATCTATATACTTGGTAAAGGGTGGAAGGCTCGGCCTTATGCCTGGTGTTTTGTTCCACTCTTGCCGCCCAAGTTTCCGTCATACCGGTGTTATGTTCCTTGATTTTGCATTCCTCACGCGGTCAGGTTTGTGGGAACCCCTTGACAGTTCGCTTTGAATAAAACTACTTCAGCAAGGCCCAACAATGGTTTTACATTTGCCTAACAACCTACTAACTTTCCCTTGGGCAGGCCAACCCAAGGGTCATCTTTATTTTAACCCGCCCCCGGCGGTGCTTCTCTAAGTGTTGGTCCGAACCGAGTAGATCATGGGGCCACCTCAAGGAAACTTGAGGTTTGGTTTACTGTAGGATGTCTCATCCGGTGTGCCCTCAGAACGAGATATGTGCAGCTCCTATAGGGATTTGTCGGCACAGTCTGGCAGTCTTGCTGGTCTTGTTTTACCATTGCCGAAATGTCTTGTAACCGGGATTCCGAGACTGGTCGGGTCTTTCCGGGAGAATGAATATCCTTCGCTGATCGTGAGAGCTTGTGATGGGCTAAGTTGGGACACCCCTGCAGTGTATAAACTTTCGAGAGCCGTGCCCGCGGTTATGTGGCAGATGGGAATTTGTTAATATCCGATTGTAGAGAAATTGACACTTGACTTAATTAAAATGCATCAACCGCGTGTGTAGCTGTGATGGTCTCTTTTCGGCGGAGTCCGGGAAGTGAACACGGTTTGGGTTATGTATGAACGTAAGTAGTTTCAGGATCACTTCTTGATCACTTCTAGCTTCTCGATCGTTGCGTTGCTTCTCTTCTCGCTCTTATTTGCGCATGTTAGCCACCATATTTGCTTGGTGCTTGCTGCAACTCCACCTCATTACCCCATCCTATCCATAAGTTTAAATAGTCTTGATCTCGCGGGTTTTGAGATTATTGAGTCCTCGTGACTCGTAGATACTACCAAAACAGTTGCAGGTGCCGATGATACCAGTGCAGGTGACGCAACCAAGCTCAAGTGGGAGTCCAACGAGGACCTTGGTCGTTATTATGTTTCGCTTCCTGATGATCAGTAGTGGATCCCAGTTGGGACGATCGGGGATCTAGCATTTGGGGTTTCTCTTCCTTTTCATTTGGATTTGACCATAGTCGGTCTATGTTTGTATTTTGAATGATGTATGAATTTATTTAAGTATTGTGTGAAGTGGCGATTGTAAGCCAACCCTCTATGTATCCCTTTCTTGTTCATTACATGGGATTGTGTGAAGATGACCCTTCTTGCGACAAAACCACAATGCGGTTATGCCTCCAAGCCGTGCCTCAACACGTGGGAGATATAGCCGCATCGTGGGCGTTACAAGTTGGTAATCAGAGCCATCCCCGACTTAGGAGCCCCCTGCTTGATCGAATCGCTAACGCTGTTGAGTCTAGAACATAAATGTTTTGAGTCTTAGGATTATATATATCGGAGAGTAGTATTCTTTTTACTCCTCAGTCCCTCCGTCGCTCTGGTGAGGTCTCCTGACGTAGATGTTTTGTCTTTCCTCTCCTCAAATTTCACTAAAAAGAAAATTTAGGATCACACGGGTATCTTGGAATCGTTCTGATATTCTTGTGACGAGAACATTGTTCTTGGTGCCTCCTGATATTTAGGGGCTGTGGCAGTGTCCCGGGGAGTTGAGCTTCGAGGTGTTGTCGTCACAATTTTATCGTTGGAGTTCTGGAATACCTGAGTTCGTCGACATCGAAAATCTCTTTTATGCAGTTGTTGGTGAGATAACCTCGACGCCACCCAGTATTGGGGCGGGAGTTCGGGAGTATTGCCATAGCTAGTATAACGGATGCTTTTTGAAGGTTGAGGTACACGATTTCCGAAGGTTTCTTTGTTATGTGTTGACGGACGGATACATGTTGGATGTAGGTATTGTTAGTTTTGGGTGAGATATATATTGCTTCCCCTGTATCCCCAACACCAGATTGCATAACCAGAAAGTTTTGGGAGTTTTATAGGTGGGAATTCAAGTAGCTCTAGTTTTTTTTCTTTTCGACAAATGCATGATATGAGATTGGGGTTCGACGTCTAGTGGTCCGCCTATCCAGGGTCGTTTTTACAATGGTCTCGTTGTGTCTTAAGAGTCCTTGGCTATGCTGACTCGGGGATGCTTCGTATGTCATGTGCACTGCCTTGTACATGATGGTGTTGTACGATCGAGCCTGTGTGGGCCCCACCACGAAAACTTCGGATAAAATCTCTATCATATGTTTGTTTCCGGCATATTCTGCAGGCGAAATCCTTTGTTTTGCTTTATTTGTGGTATTCGAGTTGCATCGAAGTCAAATGTTGAATCCATACCTTTCCTAAACGGTGTTATCATATTGCTATGTGAATACTAATCCTTCTTGATCATCGAAGTTGTCATGTTAATTCTTTCCAACCGGTGTGCTTCTTTTCAAGTGGTTCCGATCATTTCAACATTCGCAAGATCAATTCTAAGTTTTCTCAATGGTATCCATTTCATCCGTCCCAAGTTGTGTTTGTTTTCCCGCCCTCCCACCCCTTTTTCTTCAAGGACTCAGATTTCTTAATCAAGTATCCTTTTATTGATGGGAAGTCTCTCCATTCTTTTTTGTCAATGTTCTTATCTGGTGATTCTCAGGAAGATACTAACTGAGCTTCAAGCTTATTATTCTTTGTCTCTTTTCTCCGGTGGATAAATTTCAAGTTTCGGTGTTGATCATATCTCTTCATTATGTTTCATATATCTTCCCATGTAAATTTATTATCCAAGGCTCTCTTATTTATTCACTTCTCCCAGTTCATATCCGGAGTGTTGAAGATATCTCGGAAGATTCGTGTTTCCATTCTCAATCCGTTCAAGTTATTTTGAGATTATTATCTCGTTCAAGTCATTTAATTCAACCGGTGCAATCTCTCTTTAAAATCATTTCAACAGTGTTTCTCTTTAGTGCGCCCTAACCCACGGGTCTTTTCCCAGGATCTTACCTGACTCTTCTAATTTTCCCGGCATTCCCAAATTCTTTTTGAAGTTTGACATAAGAATGAATTTTCATCAGTCATATTCCTTCTCCAAGATCGCTTTCAAATTATTTTCATCATTGGTTCATCATTTCTATTCTTCTTTGTTCCGAAGTGCCCCAACAATTTTGGTGGTTCTCGTCATCATTCTCAGCATGTGAAGACCGAAGAAGAGTTCCTCTTAAATCCTTACCCGTTCTTCCAAAGATGCGTGGTCCTAGCTTATGCCATCCTCTCATAACTATTTTCGATTGTGGGAATTCTTTTCACCCATCCGGTGCATTTCAAGGGTTGCTTTCCTTTCTCGATCATCCGAAGGCCATTATTTCAGAAGATCTCTCGATTCTGAATTGATGCCTCTCCGTTCGTCTCCATATTCTTCTGGTGCTTCGTTCAAGTATCTTTAATCAGTTCGTGATCTCTTTGTTCTTTTGTATCTAAATCTCCTCAAGCATATTTGTTCTCCTAATTCTTCTCGGTGACTCGTTCCTTTTTTTTTCTTAGTTTGTTTTCAATTCTTACGGTGGTTCATTCAAGATTTATCTTCCTTCGTATCGTATCAATTCATTCGCTCTTTCGTTGTTTCAATCCTATCGGTGGTTGTTGAAGACCTTCCTCAAGTTTGCACTATATCTCTATCTTTAATCATTTTTCTATGAGAATAAGTAGTATGCCAAATCCGTTGTTTGTCATCAATTTAAATTGATGAAGGATAGGCATGACATAATTCTTATTCTTGTTTCATCCAAGTGATTAATTCTTTCTTCCGGAGTTTGTTCATGATGAAGTAATTCTCGGTTCTAGTGTTTCATCTTTTCCTTTTCCGGAGTTCCAAGTTTTCTCGGTTATATCGTCGCGAAGCTCCATCTAAATCGTCGCAAGGCTTCACCTTGTGTTTTCAACTTCTATTTCTTTCTATCATCCTTTTATTACCGGACTTCTTCATGGAGGCTCTACATGGTGGTTCGTTAAGGATTCCTTTCATTCTTCAATTGTTCTTCAAGATTTCTCTTGAAGCTAAGATCCGCCAAGCTATACTCAAAAATAAACATGGTTCCCAACACATGTTTGTTCTAAGGAGTTAAAGTATTCTTCTTCTTGCATTTCGATGTGCTTCTTTCTACCTTATCTTTTGAGGTGGTGTTATATCATTCTTGACAATTTACATTCATGTTTCGCGATTCACATGTTGTCAAGAGTGAGGTATTTTAAATCCAGCAATCTCTTCGTTGGAGTTATCTTGGTATATATTTCACTTAAAAATTCCCTAAGGAAGGTTGCTAATTGTGGTGTCTATTGATAATCCAAGTTTCCGCCTATTCTCGTGGTGAAATAAGTTTTTCATCTTGTTGGTGTTATCAATTATATCACTTGTTTTCGTAGTGGCAGAATTTCGCCTCAATTTTGAGAAGTTTTCCATAAGCCCACTACAAGCTTGTGATTTTCGTTGTTGATTTTCCAAAAACTCTGTTCAATTCTTCTTTGCAAGGATGCTTTCCAAGTTCATTTGTGGTAGAAGATGTCATTTTCTTCTCCGCCCCTTTATCCCAACAATCTAGCTTCTATTCTTTCGTTCCGGAGGCATTGTGATGTTGGTCTCTTCACTCATCATCTCGATTTGAGGATCGTGTTCTTTTCGTGCTTATGCATTTAACCGGAGTGTTGTGTTCTCATTCAAGTTCTTTCATCTTATCAAGTCATGCGTCTCTTTTCAACCAGAGTGCTGCCCGAATTCTTTATTCTTATTCCTTCTCCAGCTAATTTTAACCGGAGTGGCTTCAAAATCTACCTTGTCCCCTAAGCTCTTGGTTCTCATCATATTCCTTGTTCCTCTTGTCCAACGGACTGTTTGCAATCTTGGTCATCTCCGTTGTTTTGTTTCTTTCAATTTGTTCAACCTCTCAAGGTTCGTGGTTTCACTCGTTTGTGGAAGAAGCAACTTAGTTTTACCTCTTCTCTTCCTCTTCTGTTTCTCTCCGGTGCCATCTTAGATCTCGGGACAAGATCCTCTTGTAGTGGTGGAGTGTTGTAACACCCCGGATGTAACTTTCCATTATTGTAGCTCCAACTCTTGCCATTTCCGGCTATGTGTTGTGATATTTTCCTTCGTGGTTGGGTTTTTGTCTTTTGTTCTGCATTTTGTTCATGTCATGCATCTCATCTCATAGCATCATGCGCATTGCATCTGCATGTTTTCATAAAGTTTGCATATGTTCGTAGTTGCCGCGTTCACCTGCCTTCCTTGACCGTTTTGAGACCAATCAGGGTTTTCGAGTCCCTCTTGTCTGACCGCCTAGCCTCTCTGCATAGTGCACAAACCCCTCGCACGCGTCCGAAAGCTTCCCCGAACCCGAACAGGACTGTTGTTACCGATGGATCTGGATCATCTCCAAACATCCCTAAAACATCTCCGGTTTCTTAGTTGGACTTCCCTAGCCATATTTTTCATCCACCCGATCCCGATCCGATGATCCAAATCCTCCCTCCTTTTACCTACCTGCTATATAAGCAGTCTAACCCTAAACCCTAGGCAGACAAACTCTCTCCAATCCCGAGCTGCACCGCCACCCCACTGCTCTCCCCTTTAAATCCGCGCCTGCCAAATCCCCTACCTCCCTTTGTTCCACTCCACCAACCACCGCAGCCACCTCCCACTCGTTCTGGACCACCAGATCTCTGATCCGACGGCCCAGGAGGCTCCCAACGCACATAGCCCTGAGCCCCCGGCAGCGCTCGATCCGATCCGGATCAAGGCCAGCGTCCTCACCCGCCTCTGCTCGTCTTCACGCCGCCAGCGACCGCAAGCCAACGGAGCACTAGGTTCCCTCCCGCTCTTCTCCTTCCTTGTTTCCTCTCTATCTCCCCCTCCAGTCTTGTTTTCCCTCTCGCTCACGATGCTCTCTCTCTCCGTTGTCTTCACAGCGCCGCCATGGATGGCCTCCCGAAGCTCCAGCTCGTTGCGCCGCCACGGTTCCGGACCAATCCGTGCTGGAGAGCCTCAGACCCGTCCATCCCCTTCATCCCTCGATGCAGCAACGCTCCCGTTTTCTCCATGGACCGCATCAAGTGCTGACCCCCGTCCCGGCCTTCCTCGCTTCCACTCCATCCTCGCCTGCACCCCGTCAGTCACATCCTGTGCCCCCTCTGCCCTGCGCCCAGATCCGCATCTCTGGCCATCCCCTTTGTTCCTCGGGTCCAAGTCATGTCGTCGCCGCTGCTGCGACGTCTCCCTCGCGCCAGGAGGAGATGAACGCGTCAAGTTCCCCTGCTACACACGTCTGCTGCATCAACATGGCCTACTGCTCCTCTGTTGGTAATGAGCAGCACGAGCCCGCTCGTCCGCGTTGACCGCGCCTCGTCCAACCGCGTGGGCGCAGGCGCGCCGGCCGCCTCCAGCAGCGCCAAGGCCTGTAAGGCCTCTCCACCGATCGGGCCAAGGCACATGGTGAGGCCACCTCTAGCACCCTCCCTTTTTTTTCGTTGTTGGGCCACTAGTTTCTGCCTGAGTAGTGTTTTTTCCAGCCTGCGATTTTCTCCTTTATCCATTAAATTACTGTTTTACAGAAAAGTCCCTCTAGATCATGCATTTAATAACTCACAAATGGTGCATCGGATTAAAACGATTTAAACATGTTAAATGCTTAGAATTTCATCTAGTTTCATAATATTCAATTTTCATCCATGTTTGAAATGTTTAAAATGTTGTTTGTTTAAATTTTCTTAAATGCCATGCTAAAATGATTTATTTTATAACTAAATTACCGTAGCTCCAATTTTAATAAACTTTATATGTAAATGGGATGGAAAAATGCATAGATTAACTTGGTGCACTTACTTTGCATGTTTAACAACTCTAAAATTATGTAATAGTTAGAACTTTACCAAACTCAAATTATGCACATGGGGATTTTCCGGAATTGTTGTTTGTTGTTTCCGGCCTCATTTAAACTTGCCTAAATAGGTAGTTTTCATATGCTTCACCCCTTGCCATGTTTAATAACATTTAATATTGTTGAGTAGCATAAACAGGAGTGAACTAAATAATTGAACGTGGCATTTTGTCAATATGCAACTCGTTGCATATTGAGCTCCACTTAATTTGTAGTGTTGTTTGTTGCACTTTGCCATGCCATGCCTCATTAAACCGGACATGCATCATGTCATGTTTATGCCTGTTGGTTTACCATGTTGTTTGTTTCTTTCCGGTGTTGCTTCTTCTTGACAGTTCCGGTAACGTTGCATTTGTGAGGATTCGTTTGACTACGTCCATTTGTCTTCTTCATGGACTCATTCTTCTTCCTAGTGGGATTTCAGGCAAGACGACCATTACCCTCGATATCACTTCTATCTTTGCTTGCTAGTTGTTTTGTTCTATCGCTATGTCGCGCTACCTACCACTTGTTTATCATGCCTCCCATATTGCCATGTCCAGCCTCTAACCCACCTTCCTAGCAAACCGTTGTTTGGCTATGTTGTCGCTTTTGCTCAGCCCCTCTTAAAGCGTTGTTAGTTGCAGGTGAAGTTGAAAATTGCTCCATGTTGGAACATGATTATGTTGGGATATCACAATATCTCTTATTTAATTAATGCATCTATATACTTGGTAAAGGGTGGAAGGCTCGGCCTTATGCCTGGTGTTTTTTTCCACTCTTGCCGCCCTAGTTTCCATCATACCCATGTTATGTTCCTTGATTTTGCGTTCCTCATGCGGTCGGGTTTATGGGAACCCCTTGATAGTTCGCTTTGAATAAAACTCCTCTAGCAAGGCCCAACATTGGTTTTACATTTGCCTAACAACCTACTAACTTTCCCTTGGGCAGGCCAACCCAAGGGTCATCTTTATTTTAAACCCCCCGGGCCAGTGCTTCTCTAAATGTTGGTCTGAACCGAGTAGACTGTGGGGCCACCATAGGGAAAACTTGAGGTTTGGTTTTACTCTTAGGATGTCTCATCCGGTGTCCCCTGAGAACGAGATATGTGCATCTCCTATCGGGATTTGTCGGCACAGTCGGGCGGTCTTGCTGGTCTTGTTTTACCATTGCCGAAATGTCTTGTAACCGGGATTCCGAGACTGATCGGGTCTTTCCGGGAGAAGGAATATCCTTCGCTGATTGTGAGAGCTTGTGATGGGCTAAGATGGGACACCCCTGTAGGGTATAAACTTTTGAGAGCCGTGCCCGCGGTTATGTGGCAGATGGGAATTTGTTAATATCCGGTTGTAGAGAACCTGACACTTGACTTAATTAAAATGCATCAACTGCGTGTGTAGCCACGATGGTCTCTTTTCGGCGGAGTCCGGGAAGTGAACACGGTTTGGGTTATGTATGAATGTAAGTAGTTTCAGGATCACTTCTTGATCACTTCTAGCTTCTCGAACGTTGCGTTGCTTCTCTTCTCGCTCTTATTTGTGCATGTTAACCACCATATTTGCTTAGTGCTTGCTGCAACTCCACCTAATTACCCCATCCTATTCATAAGCTTAAATAGTCTTGATCTCGCGGGTTTTGAGATTGTTCAGTCCTCGTGACTCACAGATACTACCAAAACAGTTGCAGGTGCCGATGATACCAGTGCAGGTGACGCAACCAAGCTCAAGTGGGAGTTCGACGAGGACATTGGTCGTTACTATGTTTCGCTTCCTGATGATCAGTAGTGGAGCCAAGTTGGGACGATTGGGGATCTAGTATTTGGGGTTTATCTTCCTTTTCATTTGGATTTGACCGATGTCGGTCTATGTATGTATTTTGGATTATGTATGAATTTATTCAAGTATTGTGTGAAGTGGCGATTGTAAGCCAACCCTCTATTTATCCCTTTCTTGTTCATTACATGGGATTGTGTCAAGATGACCCTTCTTGCGACAAAACCACAATGCGGTTATGCCTCCAAGTCGTGCCTCGACACATGGGAGATATAGCCGCATCGTGGGCATTACATCCCCCTCTATGGTTGGCATGGGCCACCTTTTATAGATCAAGGGGTCACCACAATGGCAAATCAGTCTTTATGTACTGATTAGATAGCAAACAGTGCTATCATACCTAACTCTGCGGGAGGACAAAGCGCATTAAATGCATCGCTTAGTGTCACATCACAGCGTGCCCGGCAAGCCTTTCCGGGCTGTATTGCCAGCTTCACGCCTGCTTGCTTGACACGTCTAAGGACAGGTGTCAGTTGGAGGTGTTTTCCATAGGAAGTGGCTGCCATGGCAAGAAGCAGCCGCTTAGTCACTAAGGGGCTTGACACCGCACTGTTCGATGACTTGCGTCGTTGTGAGGTGGAGCGATGAAGCTTTGGCGGGGCAACCCGCCCTTGCCATGCCTGGCAAGCCTGCCGGGGTAGTCTGTTGGCTTATCTTCTGGGCAATCCCCGTCCTCACCAGGCTCGCCTGCTTGACAAGGAAGGCTTTTCCCTTAGTGACATCTTGTCTCTCTGGCTTGAGTTGGTCTTCTTGATCTACACTTGGATTCTGCAAAGAACTGATCTCTAGTGCTTGGTCTGATCTTGGGTGCTACAATCTTGGCTGGACGGTGGCTTACTGCTCGTGCACAAGTCAGGGGAAAACAAACGCCCCTGACTGTTTACCCCGACAGAAGCACCCGGGCCTGAGCCATACATGTCACTGGTCACGTTGGGTTAGGCCCCAAATAGTGCATGGACACGTGGTGAGAAATCGATGCGCATTGCAGCGATTTGTCATGATAATCAGTCAATCCAACGTCCACTTCGCATATTTACTGCGGGTCATGGGATAGTGGGATCACAGCAATTAATGTGAAACGGTAACTTTCTTAAAAGTTGCGCCCTTCCCCACGTTCTTTCCTTAAGGAGAAATGCTGGAGGTACTGCTCATGCATTGCCTGCTCCGCTCCTCTGCCATCTTCTTCCACAAGCCAAGCAATTGCCCTTCTTCCCCCCATACTCGCCGCTGGCCTCCCACCTAACGCCTTCTCCCCATCTCTGTCGCAATCTTGAGGGAATGGGGAAGAAACCGCCGCCAAGGGAAAGCGGATGACTGCCGTGAAAGAGGCATCCGCTAAGGGGAGCAAGAGGGCGATAGAGCTGGACAGGAAGCGGAGGGGAGATGTCGTCTACTTCCTGTCGAACTTGGACGGTGACGTGCTATGAGCGAGTATGGATATCTATGGGGGAGGGAAGTCCCGAAAGGTCATGTCGCCCCCAAGGTCTTGGCGGAGGGGGAAGAGGACCTACCAGAATCATATTGGTTCATTTGCGCATATTTCATCTGTGGTCTCTGTCCTCCCTTCTTGGATTTCCTTGAGGCGATGCTGGTGATCTATGGATTCCATCTCCTAGACTTCACGCCAAATGCAATGGCGTGTATGGCGATCTTCGCTCATCTGTGCGAGAATTTTGTCAGGGTCACCCCCAATGTTGATCTGTTCAGGCATTATTTTGTCCCGCAGGTGGAGAATAAAGATCACCACTCTGGGAACATAAGCTAGATGCCGCGGGTGTCGAGGAAGAATTGGGATTACATTCCCGGTGTGCAGTGTGAGAGATGGGAGGAGTGGAGGGGAGATTGGTATTGGGTTCAGGATGAGAAGGCCCCCCGATTTCTGCCAGGCACGGTCAGAGTGCGTCGAGCACGACAATGATTGGAGAACAGCATGCCTTACTGACGGCAGGCTCCACCCGGCAATAAACATGATTACCCATTTGAAGGTTGCCGGGCTAACTATCGAGCATGTGGGGGCCGAGTTTCTCCTTCGTCGTATCTCGCCTTTGCAGAACAGGGACAGGTTCGCCTGGGAGTATGGAGATGCGGTGGATAGGATGAGATTGCTCCCTAGCCTGGCCAACAACCTATCAGTGTATGGCCATGCCTGGTTATGCGACCAACTTTTTGGCCGCTTCGGACTGTTCAAGTTGCCGGCAACCATCGTCACAATGAACATAAATTCTGCCAGGGACCAGATCCTGAAGTGGATGCCTGATTGTAATGCTCATGGAGTTGCGGGTCACTGGAAGTTACCCACACTTGATGAGGAGCTTGAGTGGTCATCCACTTTGGTGGAAAGGGCTACCAGAGTGGAAAGCAAGATGTACAGGCGCAACACCAAGGTGGAGGAGTCATACATTAGGAAGGGGTTGGAGGAAGACAGGGCGTTCCGTGCCGCCGCAATGGTGAAGGCTGGGAAGGAGGTGAAGGGAAAGGAGAAGGCTGATGATGAAGGATCCTCCTACGACGGAAGCGAGGCACAAGCCATGGAAGAGGTTGTCGGGGAGGATCCTACTGGGTCTAAGCATGTCGGGGACGAGCCCACAGGGGAGGAGCCCTCTGGGATCGAGGCCCTGGCCACCGCGGCAGCAGAGGTTCAGGAGGTGGAAGTTGAGGAGGAAGGGGGACCTGACGAGGAGTGGCTCACGGCAGGCCCTCAAGCCCCCGCGCCAATCTCGGATCAGCGCCCGCACAGGCGTGCCGCCAATAGGTGAGGGGCGGTTTCCGATCCTGTGCCTGCTGCCAAGAACGTGTAAAAGACCATTACCAAGAGCAACTAGCAGGACATGGTCTATTGGCAATCCTCCCGCCTTGCTGAGGGAACCCCCCTGCCAAGCAATCTGCGGCTGCGGGAGTTAATTCCAGCTCCGAGTCTGGCCCAAGCTCCTCACAGGAATCATCCTTGTCGGAATCCCCCGCACCTCGACAGAGCTCGAAATGGCCATAGAGTTTCGTTCCTCCGCTCCAGAAAAGGGGTAGGTCCCCCATGCCACCCATGAATTCGAGCTAAACTCCATTCTCATTGATGAAGAGTAAGGGAGACCATTCCCTCCTTCTCTTCTTCTCTTGTAGTAGTTCCAGTATGTTTGTTTGTATCTATTGACTGATCTTTTGTTTGCTGCTGTTAACAGGGAGGAGAAGGAGGAGATGGAGACCCTCATCCACCAGTCAAAGCGGCTTAGGTGTGCTGAGTCACCAAAGACTGTGGAGGGCGAGGATTTGTGGGGAGCAGCAAGAATGATCCGCCACCAAGCCCCCAGCCCACTCCCCGGCAAGAAAGCGCGGAATGGGCCCCGCTTGTGGGGAGCGATGTGGGAGAGCTCCCAACTTCCTCAACTAGCGGAGGAGGAGAGGAGGCCGAGAATCAACCCTTTCAGGAGGGACCAACTCCGCTCACTGATCGGGCCGAGGAGACCCTGACAAGGACTTCAACAGAAGAGCACCTTTCGGGGCGACATTGTGGGTACAGGGGGCGAAACCATGGCCCGATGGCGATGTTCTTTGAGGCCGAGGCCTTTACAGGCAGACTCCTCCAGGTAATCCTTCCCCCTCCCATCTCTTTTCTTTCTTCATGCTTAGAGCCTTCCTGACATATCTTCCTCTTACTTTTGCTTGTTGTTTCACTTGCAGACTCTCAGGCTAAAGAGCCTGAGCTGCTAGAAGAGGTGCCCGACTTAGGGAGAGAAGCCTCGGATGAAGATGCCCGGATCGCTTCTGCTGAAGAGAAGGGATGTGCTGCAGAAGGCATTCATGAGCCCCCAATGGATACAGAGCGGATGACTGGCTGCGTGCCAGGGGAGGGGTCCTGGTCGAGGAGAAGGTTCCCCTCCAAACCATGGATCCCCTCCCTTCATTTGGCACTGTGGCGGGGGAATATCTTCCACCCCTGAGCCATTTCTCGATTGTGCTCGCCCAACCTGGTCTTGGAGCCCTCAGCTCGTCCGTAACGGCGAGCGCGGAACTTGAAGAGGAGCTTAAGCGCATTCTAGCACCACTTTACCAAGGATTCGAGGAAGCCGGTGATTTTGTTGTTGTCGCGATGGACCTGTCTTTCATGGAGTCCATGGCGGCAGGCATCAAGGAGATGCATGGCCGGCATGGCCAGCAATGGCAGGTGCTCAAGGAGTAGCGCAAGTCCGCCAACAAGGTGGACCAACAGTTGAGGGAAAAAGGCAATGAGCTGCGTGACTGGCACGGCAAGCAGTTCCAGGTCTTGCTGAGGCAGGAGGAGATGACATTGACAGCGAGGGAGGAGGCCATTGCTCGGGAGGCCGGCACGGTGGAGCGCGAGGCACTCCTGGATGCCAGAGAGCGGTATATCTCTTCCCAGGAGGAGAGACTTGAGGCCACCCTCCGCGCCAAGAATGAGAACCTGGAAGTCCTTGTGCAGCAACACACGATGGAGCTGGAGGACAAGCATAAAGTTGACCTGCCTCAGCGCTGATTCAGCTACCCACGATGATCTTGCCGCTGCATCCATCGCCAAGACCAATCTCGACCAACAAGTAGCCAGGCTGACCAAGGAGCTTGCTGGGAGTACCAAGGAGGTCGAGGCCCTCGGGGAGGAGGCGCGAAAGGCGGAGATTCTTCTGAAATATGTGCAATCGCAGCTCTCCTCGAAGAGCCAAGGCCTCGAGACCGCCAACGACACCATCAAGGATCTGAAAGCTAGGATTGGGACTTTGGAGGGCTCAATAGAGTCCGTCGAGGCTCAGGAGAAGCAGCTGACAAAAGATATTGATACCGCCAGGCACCTTCAGACAGACGCAGAGGACAAATTGGTGAACCAGTCTGAGCAGGTCGACCTCTCGATCAAGAGCTTGATCGACATAGCCGGGCACCTCACTGCTCAAGCCGCTGTGATGGGCATGGAAGGTCCAGTCTTTTCAGCCAGCACGCAAGAGGTCCCCATCGTCAAGCTAGGGGTCTTCTTCAACGAACTGATTGACAAGCTGAAGTTGCATGAAGAAGGGAGGCCCAGCCGCTTTGTGATATCCCGAAAGCTCGCCCACGACGCCCTCTTCATGTTCTTGAGCAACATCGCCTGCCATCACTCGGACCTTGACCTTGTCGATGGCTTCAAGAAGCCACCGGTGGGCACGGATATCCCTGCCGCCAAGGTCCTTCGCGTCCCAACGGCTCCACGCAATTGCCAGGCCCAGTGCTGAACTATTATTGCCATCGCGCTGTCCTGTAACAAAACATGATGCATGCCCTGTGTTTAGATCGTACTGCTTATGCTTGTGCGGAACTGATGTTGTTTGCTTAATGCCTAATGCATGTTTATCCCTCTAGGTCTCATTGTTAGTGTTCGTACGATTAGTCCCTATGTATGTTTTGGTTGCATGCCAGTATCTTATTGCCACGATTGTCATAAGGGTCTGGCCCTTAACAGTCATCTTGGCGTGGGTGTGTCCCGGCAGGTTTTTCCTTGGTAGCTCTCGACGCAGTCACCCGTTCTGCGAGCAGGGCTCGGGACAGAACAAGGGTGCAGACAAAGAACTAGTCAGGGTACCATCACCTAAAGGATTTGATCGTACGAACACTTCTAAAACCAAGGGGTAAACAAATGGAGAATCTAGAGTTCATCAAGAGGAAATGATCACATTGACTTAGCTTTTGTATTTGCTCCTTCCCCTCTGTCGGGGAAAACGAACACCTATGGGATCAGCGGCGATCCCTTCTACGTTCGGCGGGGAGAGGAGCTGCACGAAGAGCATGTCTAGCAGTCAGCACAAAGGGGATTTTTACCCAGGTTCGGGCCTCACTGGTGCGTAAAACCCTAGTCCTTCTTGTGTGTATATTTGTGATCTTGAGCTCTTGAACTAGCTGCGGTACATGCCCAGTCCTAAAAGTCCGAATCCTCTCTCAGTACGCCTCGGGCCTTCTTTTATACGTAAAAGGGGTTGCCACAGTGGTACATATGACGTGGAAAGCAAGCTACAGTGTATGAGCTTATCGCTCGGCACCGTAGGACAAACACATTTAATGCGCTGCCTGCGTGCCCTCTTACTTTATCGGGGACGACAAAAGAAGTCGTCCTTCCGTCACCGCTCCTCCTTGCTTTGACACGCATCCAGGATGACGAGGCATACAGTGCCACGTAGGCTAACTAGCTGCTATGTTGGCGCAGTGGTAGCGCCTCCATGAATATCTGATGCCGCCACGCAGGCGTCTGCTTAGTTGGAATGCTGGTCGTCCCACTGGAGTGTTGGTGAGGTGGCAAATCCTTGCCAGGCACGCGCCTGGACATGGCCCAGCAATCATCCCCAGGAAGGCTTTTCGGGGGCCTCGCAGTCGTCCCCGGCAAGGGTCTCGCCGGGGGTCTTCGTCTTCTGGTCCCACGTGGACCCGCAGGCCATCAATCTTCATGAAGATCTGCATGCTACCACGCATGCGTTCCCAAATCTTGGCCTTAACGTTATTGATGGTGTCACAACTCTCAGTCTAAAGGGTGATCGTCTGGCTGGTGCTGCGTAGGTTGTCCCGGCGAGGAGATTGTCGGGGCTACTTATGCCGCTCCGGCAAGGATGCTGCCGGGAAAAGTTCAGCCTATCCTCTACTCTTTGTTCGTTGTCTTGAGTGATGTCTTGGTTGTTCCGTGTTCTGTCTCCTACTGCCCCGCCAAGCCCTGTCGTGGGCGTGGCTGTGTGTAACGCCCACGATGCGGCAATATGTCCCACGTGTCGAGGCACGACTTAAAGGCATAATTGCATTGTGGTTTTGTCGCAAGAAGGGTCATCTTCACACAATCCCATGTAACGAACAAGAAAGGGATAAATAGAGTTGGCTTATAATCGCCACATCACACAAATATCATATAATTCATACATCATTCAGAGTACACACATAGTCCGACTATGGACAAATCCAAATGAAAAGAAGATAACCCCAAATGCTAGATCCCCAATCGTCCCAACTGGGCTCCACTACTGATCATCCGGAAAATAAACATAGTAACGACCAAGGTCCTCGTCAAACTCCCACTTGCGTTCGGTAGCATCACCTGCACTGTTTTGGTAGTATATGTGAGTCACAAGGACTCAGCAATCTCAAAACCCGCGAGATCAAGACTATTTAAGCTTATGGGTAGGATAAGGTAATGAGGTGGGGTTGCAGCAAGCGCTAAGCAAATATGGTGGCTAACATACAAATACAAGAGTAAGATGAGAAACTACGCAACGGTCGTGAGGCTAGAAGTGATCAAGAAGTGATCCTGAACTACTTACGTTTAAACATAACCCAAACAGTGTTCACTTCGCGGACTCCGCCGAAAAGAGACCATCACGGCTACACACATGTTTTATGCATTTTAATTAAGTCAAATGTCAAGTTCTCTACAACCGGATATTAACAAATTCCCATCTGCCACATAACCATGGGCACGACTCTCAAAAGTTTAAACCCTGCAGGGGTGTCCCAATTTAGCCCATCACAAACTCTCACGATCAACGAAGAATATTCCTTCTCCCGGAACAAACTGATCAGACTCGGAATCCCGGTTACAAGACATTTCGACAATGGTAAAACAAGACCAGCAAGACCGCCCGAATATGCCGACAAATCCCGATAGGAGTTGCACATATCTCATTCTCAGGGCACACCGGATGAACACTACGTACAGCAACTGAAGACCCCGGGTGAAGGGTGGCACCGCAAGTGGCTCTAGGTTGGACCAACACTCAGAGGAGCACTGGCCCGGGGGGTGGTTAAAATAAAGATGACCCTCGGGTTTGCAACTCCCAAGGGAAAAAGGCTTAGGTTGTTAGGTTGGAGCAGTTTTATTCAAAGCGAACTGTCAAGAGGGTCCCATAACCGCAATCGCGTAAGGAACGCAAAATCAAGGAACATAACACCGGTATGACGGAAACAAAGGCGGCAAGAATGGAACAAAACACTAGGCATAAGGCCGAGCCTTCAACCCTTTACCAAGTATATAGATGCATTAATTAAAACAAGAGATATTGTGATATGCCAACATAAACATGTTCCAACATGGAGCAATCTTCAACTTCACCTGCAACTAACAACGCTATAAGAGGGGCTGAGCAAAGCGGAAACATAGCCTAACAACGGTTTGCTAGGAAGGTGAGAGGCTTGACATGGCAATATGGGAGGCATGATAAACAAGTGGTAGGTAGCGCGACATAGCGATAGAGCAAACAACTAGCAAGAAAAGATAGAAGTGATATCGAGGGTAATGGTCATCTTGCCTGAAAACCCGCTAGGAAGAAGATCGAATCCATGAATTGGTCGAACCAACATAGTCGAACGAATCCTCACAATCGCAAGGAAACGGCAGCTATCGAGAAGAAGCACAACCAGAAAGAAGCAAACAACATGGTAAACAACCATCACATAAACATGGCACGATGCACAACCTAGTATGATGCATGTCCGATTTAATGAGGCATGACATTGCAAAGTGCAACAAACAAAACTACAAGTTAAGTGGAGCTCAATGTGCAACGAGTTGCATATTGACGAAAACACCACATTCGACTTTAGTTCGCTCTCGCTTAGGTACACAACAATATTAAATGTTGTTAAAATGGCAAGAGGTGTAACATAATTAAACTAACTATTTAGGCAACTTTAAATGAGGCCGAAGACAAAAACAACAATTCCGGAAAACCCTCATATGTTATTTAGCAATTTTTAATGCAAACAACAATTTTAATGTTATTATCATGATGCGGATGACAAGTTCAAGTTATGCACAATTTTGAGAAAAGGTTCGCATTAGCAAGTTATGAAACATTTGGTCGCCACGACGGAAAGAAAGGGGTGTCATGGCGGCGAAAACGGAAACGATGCCATGGCAACGTTTCGGTTCCGATAACTCGTTGAGCGACTGGTGCAAATGAAGATGTGGATTTGCGAAACATGCAAAAGATGGTGGGTTTATCCCGGATACCGGGTTCGCATGTGTCGGTGGCATTGAAACAAGGAGGAACATGCAAGGACAACTCAGACACGGTGTACATGACGACGGTAGAGGTACTCGCGATCCTGGCGACGGTAGTGGTACACGTCCGGAGAGGAACTTGCCGTATCCATATACTCCGCGGGTCGTAGTTGTACTTGGCATGCAATGGTCGTCATGGTACTTGTCGCGTTACATCGTGTAGTCGGACTTGCTGGTCTCCGTTCTTGTGACGATGGTGGTACAAGGTCGTGTGGACGTTCGGTGAAGAGGAACTTGTCGGTCTTGATGAATCCGAATCGAAGCAAGACCAAGGAGGCCTCGAGTTGACAGCAGCAAGGCAGGCCAACGAGGTGGCAAGATGCAGGTGTTGGCCACGTCCATGGAAAGAGCAGGGGAGCTCAGGCAAAGTAGGTCAAAGCAAAAGGCAAGGGCAAGACACACGGCGGCACGATGGAGGTCGATATCGAGGCGGAAAGGGACTGGCCGAGCCCCTGTGCTTGACCATGGCAGGTCAGGAGCTGCAAGAGGGGCTGAGCTGGCCGAAGCGGCGTCCCGCTGGTGTGTGATGGAGGCGTGCAAGACGACCATGATGAGGCCGAGCAGAGTCAGGGCACCGGCGGAGCTGGTTGACAGCAGAGGAGGGCCGGCGACAAGGCTTGATGACGAGGCGACCATGCTCGCGGGCGTGCGAGGAAGAGAAGGAGGCGAGCATGAGGTGGCTGACGGCGGAGAGCATCTCATGCACGAGGAAGGAGGATCGCGGCGTCGGAGCTCAAGCAGGAACTTGGGGTCGTCCATGGTGATGCATCGGTGGCAGAGAGGCGCGAGGAAGGAGAGGCCGACGAAGAGCCGACGGAGGGGGCCGAAGGAGGTCTTGCCGGTGACGACCAAGGTTGCTGTGGGGGAGTCGCTGGGGCGCGACCTCGAGGGAAGCAGCGCTGCTGCGCGTCGTGTGCGTGCGTGGGTGGCGGCACACTGGAGAGAAGGGGATCGAATAGGAGGCTCTTCCCTGGCAGCGCGAGGGGAAAAGAGGCGCCATGGGGATCGGGCGCGGCGCGGTTCACGAGATGGACAGCGCGGGGCGGCAGGATCCAGGGTTGGGGCCGAAGGGGCGGATCGAGGGGCTCCTCCCCTAGCTCGATGCTTGCCGGTCTGTGAGTGGCAGCGGTGTGGGAGGACGAGAAGAGAGGGAGATTGATGGGAGCGAGGTGGGGGTCGGGCTAAGGAGAAGGGGCGCGACGACTGCTGGGCTGAGGATGGGCCTTAGAGGCCGGCCCAGTGGAGAGGAAAACGACCAGAGGCCTGGTCGCCTGGTGAAAAGAAAAGAAAAAAAAGGTTTTCCCCATTGGAAAAGAAAAGAGGGGCTAAAGGATTTATTTGGAGGTCTAAATAAATCAAAATTTAGCTGAAATTTGGCAAGTGACCTCACTGGGATATAACAAGGCTCCACAAGACGAATTGGAGTCAAAAGGAGAATAGAACAAGGATGTGAATATTCGAAACGAAAGGAACTTTAAAATGCAAGTGGGTTGTGGTTAATTCCAAATAAATAGAATATTTTTATTATAACTCCCTAATATTGGGAGAATATGTTATAAAGAGAAGTCACCCTTCCCTCAATTTAAATGGATCGAAGATCCATACAATTTATTTAAAAGAGTTATAAAATTAACGATATGATGGCATGGTGACATGATGCAATGCAAGAGATGACGTGATGAATGCAATCAAAGCAATTGAAACACACGGTGAAACTCGGAATAAATGGAGGGCATCTGGAGCGTCGGTCTCGGGGCGTCACAACTCTCCCACACTAACAGAGGATCTCGAACCGAGATCCTGGGGATGGCACCGGAGAGAAGCGGAAAAGGAAGAGGTAAAACAAAGTTGCTTCTTAGACAAACGAGTGAAACCAACAAAGTTTGAAAGGTAGAAAACTTGAAGAAATGACATGACGGATATGAAAGCAATTGAAACACTCCGTTAGACAAGAGGAACAAGTGATACGACAAGAACCAAGAAGGTTGCAAAGGAATGAACCAAAAGTTTAATGGACAAGATAGAATTCGAAACCACACCGGTTAAAACAAGATGAGAAAGGAAGAATGAAATAATTCGGAGAGCACTCCGACCGAAAATGGAAGGAATTAACATGAACTTGAGAAGATTGGATGATACTTGATGAAATCAACAATGCACTGCCTCCGGATCTATTGAAAGAATGACACAAGGGGTAAGAAGGATTTCAGACAGCACTCCAGTTGAAAAGAGAGGCAAGACTTGATAAGATAAAAGGAACTTGGATGAGAACACAACACTCTGGTTAGATGGATAAGCAAGAAAATAACATGATCTTGACAAAACGAGGTGATGGGTGAAGAGAGCAACATCACAATGCCTTCGGAACGAAATAATAGAAGTTAGATTGTTGGGATGAAGTGACAGAGAAGAAAATGATAGCTTCTGCCACAAAGGAACTTGGAAAGCATCCTTGCAAAGAAGGATTGAACAGAGTTGTTGGAAAATCAACAACGAAAAAGCACAAGCTTGTTGTGGGCGTATGGAAAACATCTCAAAATTATGAGGTGACAACCGGCCACTAACAGAAACTATTGCTTGCTTGAGATCAATGAAGAGATGAAAACTGCTTTCGCCGAGAGGATAGGAGAAAACTTGGATCATTGATAAGCACCACAATAGCAACATTCCTTAGGGAAGGCTTTAGGTGAAATCTATACCAAGATAACTCAAATGAAGAGATTATTGGATTTAAAATACCTCGTTCTGGACAACATGTGAATCACGAAAACATGAATGGAAGTTGTCAAGAATGACATAACGCCACCTCAAAAGATTAGGTAGAAAGAATTGCAGTTTGGAAGGCAAGATGAAGAATGCTTGAAATCCTGAAAATAAGACATGTGCTGAACACCATGTTTATTTTAGAGTAAAGCTTCGCGGATCTTAACTTCAAGAGAAATCTTGAATAACAAATCGAGAATGAAAGGAATCCTTGACGAACCATCATGTAGAGCCTCCATGAAGAACTCCGGTAATAAAAGGATGATAAAAAGAAAGAGAAGTTGTAAACACAAGGTGAAGCCTTGCGATGATTTAGAAGGAGCTTCGCGATGAGATAAAGCGGAAAACTTGGAACTCCGTAAAAGAAAAGATGAAGCATCTCGAACCGAGAAAAATGACATGATGAACAACTCTGGAAAAAAGAAACTAGATCACTTGGATTAAACAATAATAAGAATTATGTTATGCGCATCCTTCACCAATTTAAATTGATGACAAGCAACAGATTTGGCATACTACTTATTCTCGTAGAAATGATTAATAGAGATATAGTGTAAACTAAAGAAAAGTTTTCAACGATCCACCGATAGGATTTAAACAAGGAATAAATTAATATGAGAACATAGGAAGAGGAATCTTGAACAAACCGCCATAAGAATTGGAAATGAGAGTAGCAAAGCCACAATTCAGCGGGAAGAATTGGAAAATGAATGAAGATACTTGAGGGGATTTAGATAAATGAGAATGAAGAGATCATGAGCTGACTAAAGAGTATACTTGAACGATCCACCAGTAAGATTTGGAGAACAAGAGCTGAAGGCTGAGAATGAGTAATATTCAAAAATGATGGCCTTCAGATGATCGAGAAAGGAAGCAACTCCTGAAGTGTGTCAGATGGTTGAAAAGAATTCTCACAATCGGAAACAATTATGAGAGGATGGCTCAAGCTAGAACCATGAATCTTGAAGAGAATGGAGCAAGATTTAAGTGAAATCCTTCTTCGGTCTTCAAATGTTGAGAATGATGATGAGAACCACCATGAATGGTTGAGATACTCCGGGAGAATGAAAAACAAAGAGGTTAACCCAACAATGAAAAATAATATGAAATCGATCTTGGAAAACATCTGACTGATGAAAATTCATTCTTACGTCAAACTTGGAAATGAATTTGAGAATCGCTCCTGATAATTAGAAGAGTCCGATAAGATCCCGGGAAAAGACATGTGGGTTAGAGCCCACTCGAAAGAAAACACCGTTGAACGATTTTTGAAAAGAGAGATTGCACCGGTTGAATTAAATGGCTTGAATGAGTGTAACGCCCTCGATGCGGCTATATCTCCCACGTGTCGAAGCACGACTTAGAGGCATAACCGCATTGAAAGCAATGTCGCAAGTGAGGTAATCTTCACACAACCCATGTAATACATAAGGGAAAGAGATACATAGTTGGCTTACAATCGCCACTTCACACAATTACATGAATAAAGCATTACATCACACAGATACAATCAAGGTCCGACTACGGAACCAAAATAAAGAAGAACCCCAAATCGACAAAAGGTCCCGATCGACCCCAAGCGGGCTCCACTACGGATCAACTAGAGCGAAACAACACAAAAGGCAAGATCTTCATCAAGCTCCTCCTTGAGCTTGGTTTAAATCACCGCTCGGTAACATAGGCACCTGCAAACTGGTTTTGGAAGTATCACGGTGAGCCACGAGGACTCAACAATCCCATTACCATGGGTATCAAGACTAGCAAAGCTTAATGGGAAAGGAAGGGGTAAAGTGGTGAGGTTGCGGCAGCGACTAAGCATGTATGGTGGCTAACATACGCAAATGAGAGCGAGAAGAGAAACAAAGCGGAGCAGTCGTCAACTAGTAATGATCAAGAGGTGATCACGAAAACCTACTTCGTCAAACATAACCCGAAACCGTGTTCACTTCCGGACTCCGAGAAGAGACCATCACGGCTACACACTTGATTGATGCGTTTTAATTCGGATCAAGTGTCAAGTTGTCTACAACCGGACATTAACAAATTCCCATCGCCACATAACCGCGGGCACGGCTCTCGAAAGTTTATACCTGCGGGGTGTCCCAACAGCCCATGACAAGCTCTCGCGATCATCGAAGGAATAGACCTTCACCGGAAGACCCGATCGGTCTCGGAATCCGGTACATCAAGACATTTCGACAATGGTAAAACAAGACCAGCAAAGCCGCCCGATCGCCCGACAATCCCGATAGGAGCTGCACATATCTCGTTCTCGAGGCAACACGGATGAGACATCCTCGAGTAAAACCGGACCTCGAGTTGCCTCGAGGGGCCCCATGATCTACTCGGTTCGAACCAGCACTTAGACAAGCAGCGGCCGGGGGCTGAAATAAAGATGACCCTCGAGAAGCGACTCCCAAGGGAAAAAGTAGGTGGTGGTGAGGCAAATGGTAAAGTCAATGTTGGGCCCTTTGGACAAGTTTTATTCAAAGCAAAGCTGTCGGGGGTCCCATAAATCACCCGACCAGCGTAAGAGCATAAAATCCGGGAACATAACACGGTATGGCGGAAACTAGAGGCGGCAAGAGTGGAACAAAACACCGGGCATAAGGCGAGCCTTCCACCCTTTACCAAGTATATAGATGCATTAATAATATAAGAGATATTGTGATATCCCAACATAAACCACATCCACCATGGAGAAATCTTCAACTTCACGCAACTAGCAGCGCTATAAGAGGGCTGAGCAAAGCGGTAACATAGCCAAACAACGGTTTGCATAGGAAAGGTGTCAAGGTTAGAGGTTCATGGCAATATGGGATGGCTGGACAAGCAGGTAATAGGTAGCGCAGCATAGCGAAAGAACGAGGCAACTAGCATAGCAATGATAGTAGTGAGATCGGGTAGCGGTCATCTTGCACGAGATCCCGCAAGGAAGAAGAACGAGTCCATGAAGAAAGCGAGCAGAAGAAGCCGAACCAACCGTGAGCGAGCGAATCCTCACGATCGCATAGCGAAAAGGAACTATCGAGAAGAAGCACACAACATGGTAAACACACCACACATGAACAAGGCATGATGCACAACAAGCATGATGCATGTCCGGTTTAAATGAGGCATGGCATGGCATGGCAAAGTGCACAAGCAATCCTACAAATTAAGTGGAGCTCAATATGCAACGGTGCATATTGATGAAACACCACGACAAGTTATTTAGTTCAATCTCGTTTATGTACCCAACAATATTAAATGTTGATTAACATGGCAAGGGGTGAAGCACAACAAAACCACCTATCTAGACAAGTTTAAATGAGGCCGGAAACAACGAACAACAATTCCGGAAAATCCTCATGTGCATATTTTGAATTTGGTACTGTTCTGCCCTAAAACATATTTTAAAATTGTTAAACAGGAAAATAAAGTGGACCATGTTAATCTAGGCATTTTTCCACCCCAAATACATATAAAGTTTGTTTAAAACCGAGCTACGGTTATTTAGTTATGAAATAAATCATTTTAGCATGACATTTGAGCAAATTTAAACAAACAGCATTTTAAACATTTTAAACATGGATGAAAGTTGGATATTATTAATCTACACAAAATTCTAAGCATTTTACATGTTTAAATCATTTTAATCCGATGCACGGTTAATGAGTTATTATATGCATGAACATTAGGGGTTTTTCTGTAAAATAGTAATTCGCTGGATAATTAGCAAAATTGCAGTATTTGGAAAAAAAAAACAACGGGCGAATCTTGGCTGGGCCAAAGTGCAGCAGAGGAGAGGCGGGTCTGCTCACTACAGGCCACGACCCGTTGGTGGAGGAGGTGGGCCTTGGGAAGGCTGGCTTGCAGCTTGGGCTGGTGGCGCGGGGCCACGGGAGGAGCTCGGTCGTCCTCCTCCTCGTCTTGCTGCATGAGCAGGAGGAGGCTGACCATGGCATGGGCGCGCTGCCGGTCGGAGGGAGAACATGAGGAGGCCGAGGCGGTGGATCCGGCGGATCCGCCCCGGGACCCCATTCCGGTGGTGGCGAGGTGGCGGCCTTGGAACCATGGCGGCGACCTGAGAGAGAGAGAGAGAGAGAGAGAGAGAGAGAGAGAGAGAGAGAGAGAGAGAGAGAGAGAGAGTGGCCATGATGACTGAGAGCGGCGCAGTGGCAGCAGACTCGGCGGCAGCAGCACGGCCCGGCAGGCATGCATGTGCAGCGGCGCTGCATGGGAGAGGGCAGCGCTCGGGCTCCTCTTGATCCACCGCGAGGACGAGGAGCGCTGAGCGCTCGGGCGGCGGCGCGCGGGCTCCCTCTAGGCCCAAATCTGGCCCGGGGCGGGCCTGGTGCGGGCCGAGAGGGCCGTGGGGAGGTGGGAGGAGGCTGGGGCGCTGGGAGCCACGAAATTTGAGGAGGAGGAAGATGGCTGCGGTGGGGAGGCGGCTAGGGGTAGGTGAGGGGCTAGGGATGCCCATTTTGGAAGGAATGGGTGTATATATAGGGTAGGTATTAGGGTTAGGGGGTTTGGAGGGCTTTGAGGCATCAGTTCGATCCGACGGTCCGGAAGCGGAGGGTTTTAGGTGGGCTGCAGATGGCTGTGCGAGAAGAGGCCTTGGGCTGAGAGAAGAGAAGAGAAAGCAGCCCGGCAAGGTTTTGGCGACGAAAACGTCCGGCGTATAGACCGGCTATATTGCGGTTGTAGGTTTAATGGTTGGCCTATCAAATGGACTCGAATGCGTGAAACTTGGCGGCGATCATCTACACTATAATAAGACCGCACGACAAGTTACAACCCATTCGAGAACATTTTATGCCACTTATAAAATAATATTTGGAGGTGCAGCGGTAGCGTGCGAGTGTGGTCGAACTCGAGCAGACAGACGGAAGTACCGGCGGAACACGAACGGATGCATGTTTTGGAAAACATGCGGATGAAATGTTGATGATGACATGGTGAAATGCAACACGCAAGCAATGACATGGCAACAACGGCAAATAACTGGCGGACACCTGGCGCATCGGATCCGGGGCGTTACAATGAGATAACAACCTCGAAATATCTTGAACGGATTAGGAATGAAAACACGAATCTCCTGAGATATCTTCAGCACTCCGGAACAAATGAATAGGAAGAGGTGAGTGATTGAGAGGTGCATCGGCATGAGAAAGCATTAGAAATGAGGAAAGGAATATGATGAACACCGAAAGCTTGAATTGAATTCACGGGAGAAGAGAAAGAACGAAGAATGATGAACTTGAAACTACTGGCCAACTTCATGATAATCACCGGATAATAACATTGAAGGAAAGAATGAAGAAACTTCACATTCATAAGATGAATACTTGATTAAGAAACTAGAGTCCTTGAAGAAAAAGGGTGGGGGGCGGGAAAAACAAAGGCAACTTGGGAACGGATGAAACAGACAATCCTCAGGCTCCTCAACAGCGCCCGTATGGCATATCTTGAAGGGAAGCACACCGGCTGGAATGAATTGACAAGATAATCCCGATAAACAAGAAGGATTGGCACTCCCATAAAAATATGAGAACACCGCTTAGAATAAGGTATGGAATCAACACTTGACACTGAAGCAACTCGACTACCACAACTCAAAACAAAACAAAGATTTGGCTTGCAGAATAGGCTGGAACAAATACATATGATAGAGATTTACCCAATCCCATATCATGCATCTGTCGAAAAGATATTCTAGGAACTACTTGAATTCCCACCTATAAACTCCCGAAACTTTCTGGTTATGCAATCTGGTGTTGGGGATACAGGGAGACACAATATACATCACACAACTAACAAGCCCTACGCTCCAACTGTATCCATCTGTCAACACATAACCAAGAAAACTCCGGAAATCGTGTACCTCAACCTTCAAAAATCATCCGTTATACGAGCTATGGCAATACTCCCGAACTCCCGCTCCAGTATTGGGTGGCGTCGAGGTTATCTGACCACTAACTGCATAAAAGAGATTTTCGATGTCGGCGAAACTCAGGTATTCCAGAACTGCAACGATAAAATTGTGATGACAACACCTCGCAGCTTAACTCCTCGGGACACTGCCACAACCCCTAAATGTTAGGAGGCACCAAGAACAATGTTCTCGTCACAAGAATATCGGAACGATCCCAAGATACCCGCGTGATCCTAAAAATTGAGTGAAAAAGACAAGAGGAAAGTCAAAACATCTACGTCAGGAGTCCTCACCAGAGCGACGAAGGGGGCTGAGGCGTAAAAAGAATCCTACTCTTCAATATATATATTCCTAAGACTCAAAATAGTTTTGTTCTAGACTCAACAACGTCAGCGATTCGATCAAGTAGGGGGCTCCTAAGTCGGGGATGGCTCTGATTACTAACTTGTAATGCCCACGATACGAATATATCTACCACGTGTCGAGACGCGACTTAGAGGCATAACCGCATTGTGGTTTTGTTGCAAAAAAGGTCATCTTCACACAATACCATGTAATGAACAAGAAAGGGATAAATAGAGATGGCTTACAATCTCCACTTCACACAAAAATCATATAATTCATACATCATTCAGAGTACACACATAGTCCGACTACGGACAAATCCAAATGAAAAGAAGATAACCCCAAATGCTAGATCCCCGATCGTCCCAACTGGGCTCCACTATTGATCATCCGGAAATGAAACATCGTAACGGCCAAGGTCCTCGTTGAACTCCCACTTGAGTTTGGTAGCATCACCTACACTGGTATCATCGGCACCTAGAACTGTTTTGGTAGTATCTGTGAGTCACGAGGACTCAGCAATCTCAAAACCCGCGAGATCAAGACTATTTAAGCTTATGGGTAGGATAAGGTAATCAAGTGGGGTTGCAGCAAGCGGTAAGCAAATATGGTGGCTAACATACGAATACAAGGGTAAGATGAGAAACTACGCAACAGTCGTTGAGGGAGTCCTGGACTAGGGGGTGTCAGGATAGCCAGACTATCATCATCGGCCGGACTCTAACACTATGAAGATACAAGATTGAAGACTTTGTCCCATGTCCGGATGGGACTTTCCTTGGCGTGGAAGGCAAGCTTGGCGATATGGATATGTAGATCTCCTACCATTGTAACCGACTTTGTGTAACCCTAGCCCTCTCCGGTGTCTATATAAACCGGAGGGTTTTAGTCCGTAGGACACACAACCATTACAATAATCATACCATAGGCTAGCTTCTAAGGTTTAGCCTCCTTGATCCACTCTTGTACTACCCATAATCAATATCAATCAAGCAGGAGTAGGGTTTTACCTCCATCGAGAGGGCCCGAACCTGGGTAAAAACATCGTGTCCCTTGTCTCATGTTACCATCCGCCTAGACGCACAGTTCGGGACCCCCTACCCAAGATCCGCCGGTTTTGACACCGACAGTCGTGAAGCTAGAAGTGATCAAGAAGTGATCCTTAACTACTTACGTTCAAACATAACCCAAACCGTGTTCACTTCCTGGACTCCGCCGAAAAGAGACCATCACAGCTACACACATGTTGATGCATTTAATTAGGTCAAGTGTCAAGTTCTCTACAACCGGATATTAACAAATTCCCATCTGCCACATAACCGTGGGCACGACTCTCGAAAGTTTATACCCTTAGCCCATCACAAGCTCTCACGATCAACGAAGCATATTCCTTCTCCTGGAACAAACCGATCAGACTCGGAATCCCGGTTACAAGACATTTCAAAAATGGTAAAACAAGACCAGCAAGACCACCCGAATGTGCCGACAAATCTCGATAGGAGCTGCACATATCTCGTTCTCAATACACACCGGTTGAACACTACGTACAACAACCGAATACCCCGGATGAAGGTGTGGCAGCACAAGTGGCTCTAGGGTTCACCAACACTCAGAGGAGCACTGGCCCAGGGTGGTTAAAATAAAGATGACCCTCGGGTTTGCAACTCCCAAGGGAAAAAGTCGTAGGTTGTTAGGCAAATGTAAAACCAAGGTTGGGCCTTGATGGAGGAGTTTTATTCGAAGCGAACTGTCAAGGGGGTCCCATAACCCCAACCACGTAAGGAACACAAAATCAAGGAACATAACACCGGTATGACAGAAACTAAGGCGGCAAGAGTGGAACAAAACACTAGGCATAAGGCCGAGCCTTCCAACTTTACAAAGTATATAGATGCATTAATTAAAACAAGAGATATTGTGATATCCCAACATAAACATGTTCCAACATGGAGCAATCTTCAACTTCACCTGCAACTAACAATGCTATAAGAGAGGCTGAGCGAAGCGGTAACATAGCCAAACAACGGTTTGCTAGGAAGGTGGGTTAGAGGCTTGACATGGCAATATGGGAGGCATGATAAACAAGTGGTAGGTAGCGAGACATAGCGATAGAGCAAACCACTAGCAAGCAAAGATAGAAGTGATATCGAGGGTAATGGTCATCTTGCCTGTAAACACGCTCGGAAGAAGATCGAATCCATGAATTGGTCGAACCAACGTAGTCGAATGAATCCTCACAATCGCAACGAAACGGGAGCTATCGAGAAGAAGCAGAACCGGAAAGAAGCAAACAACATCGTAAACAACCATCACATAAACATGGCATGATGCAGAACCTAGTATATGATGCATGTCCGATTTCATGAGGCATGGCATGGCAAAGTGCAACAAACAAAACTACAAGTTAAGTGGAGCTCAATGTGCAACGAGTTGCATATTGACGAAACACCACATTCAAGTTATTTAGTTCGCTCTCGCTTAGGTACACAACAATATTAAATGTTGTTAAACATGGCAAGAGGTGAATCATAATTAAACTAACTATTTAGGCAAGTTTAAATGAGTCCAAAAACAACAGACAACAATTCCAGAAAACCCCCATATGTTATTTAGCAATTTTTAATGCAAAAAACAATTTTAATGTTATTATCATGATGCAGATGACAAGTTCAAGTTATGCACAATTTTTTGAAAATGTTGACATGAGCAAGTTATGAAACATTTGGTCGCCACGACGGAAAGAAAGGGGTGTCATGGTGGCAAAAATGGAAACAATGCCATGACAACATTTCTGTTCCAATAACTCGTTGAGCGCCCAGTGCAAACGAAGACGTGGATGTGCAGAACATGCAAAAGATGATGGGGTGATCCGGGATACCGGGTACCCATGTGTTGGTGGCATTGAAATGAGGAGAAACGTGCAAGGACAACTCGGACACGGTGCAAACACAAGCATCTCATACAACATGCATTCATTCACGGGCGGTCATCTCGGTGGTATACCTTTGAAGCATGCGTTTTCGGAGCGTTTCGAGTTCGTCGATGGAAGTAGTGGTACATGGGTCGTGGTTGAAGTACGGGTACACGGCGACGATAGTGGAAGTAGTGGTACACGACGACGGTAGAGGTACTCGCGATCTTAGCGACGGTAGTGGTACACATCTGGAGTGGAACTTGCCGTATCCATATACTCCGCGTGTCATAGTTGTAGTGTAGTCGGACTTGCTGGTCTCGGTTCTTGTGACGATGGTGGTACGAGGTCGTGTGGACGCTCGGTGAAGAGGAACTTGTCGGTCTTGATGAATCCGAGTCGAAGCAAGACCAAGGAGGCCTCGAGTTGGCAATGACAAGGCAGGCCAGCGAGGTGGCGGATGCAGTGTTAGCCACGTCCATGGAAAAGCGAGGAGCTCGAGCAAAGCGGTAAGCGGACGAGCAAGGGGAGACACACGGAGGCACGATGGAAGTTGGTATCGAGGCAGAAAGGGACTTGGCGAGCCCCTGTGTGACCATGGCAGGTCAGGAGCTGCAAGAGGGGCTGAGCTGGCCGAAGCGGCATCCCGCTGGTGCATGACAGAGACATGCAAGACGACCATGACGAGGCCGAGTAGAGGCAGGGCTCCGGAGGAGCTGGTTGATAGTAGAGGAGGGTCGGCGACGAGGGTTGATGACGAGGCGACCATGGTCGCAGGCGCGCGAGGAAGAGAAGGAGGCGAGCACGCAAGGGATAGAAAGAAGCGAGCACGAGGTGGCTGACGGTGGAGAGCATCTCATGCACAAGGAAGGAGGATGGCGGCGTCGGAGCTCAAGTAGGAACTTGGGGTCGTCCATGGCGATGCATCGATGGAAGAGGCGCGCGAGGAAGGAGAGGCCGGCGAAGAGCCGACGGAGGGGGCCGAAGGAGGTCTTGCCGGCGACGACCAAGGTCGTTGAGGGGGAGTCGCTCGGGCGCGACCTCGAGAAGCAAGCTGCTTTGTCGTCATGTCGCGTGCGTGGGTGGCGGCCTTTGGGAGAGAAGGGATCGGCGGAGGCTCTTCCTGCAGCGTATGAGGGGAAAAAAAGCGCCATGGGGATCAGTCTGGTAGCGGTTCATGAGATGGACAGTGCGGGGCTGCAGGATCCAGGGTTGGGGCCGAAGGGGAAGATCGAGGGGCTCCTCCCCTGGCTGGATGCGTGCGTGTGGGTGAGTGGCGGCGGTGTGGGAGGACGAGAGGAGAGGGAATCGATGGGAGCGAGGTGGGTGTTGGGCTATGGTTAGAAGGGGCGCGACGGCTGCTGGGCTGAGGATGCGCCTTAGAGGCCGGCCCAGTGGAGAGGAAAACGACCAGAGGCCGGGTCGCCTGGTGAAAAGAAAAGAAAAAAAGGTTTTCCCCATTGGAAAAGAAAAGAGGGGCTCAAGGATTTATTTGGAGGTCTATATAAATCCAAATTTAGCTCAAATTTGGCAAGTGACCTCACTAGGATATAACATGGCTCCACAAGACGAATTTGAGTCAAAAGGAGAATAGAACAAGGATGTGAATATTCGGAAATGAAAGGAACTTTAAAATGCAAGTGGGTTGTGGTTAATTCCAAATTAATGGAATATTTTTATTACAACTCCTTAATATTGGGAGAATATGTTATAAAGAGAAGTCACCCTTCCCTCAATTTAAATGGATCGAAGATCCATACAATTTATTTAAAAGAGTTATAAAATTAATGATATGATGGCATGGTGACATGATGCAATGCAAGAGATGACATGATGAATGCAATTAAAGCAATTGAAACACACGGTGAAACTCGGAATAAATGGAGGGCATCTGGAGCATCGGTCTCGGGGCGTCACACTACGACTGCCCGTGCACAAGTAAGGGGTACAAAAAGGGCCCACACTTTTGTACACCGGCAGGAGCCCGCGGGCCTGGGTCACACATAAGAGTCGGGCGTAGTTGGGCCAGGCCTAAAGCAGTGCGCGGGCATGCGTGGTAGAGATTTAACTTCCACGATCTTCTGGTCAGTTGCGCTTCCCCACGATCCGCATTGAATGTGTGACGTGGGCGTCATGCGTGTGGCGGCCCCAGCACGCTTGCGTCATCCCGTAGTCGATAGTAAAGAGGTGGTCCGTGCTTTCCTTATTAAAAAGAAGGAATTTTCAGGGGCGCTACTCATTTACTAAGTGGACTCGGGTCACAACCTGCATGGCACCGCACCCCACGATCACGGGGTGGATAACGGTCGCCCCACTTGTCCTCACGCCTCTGATTCGATCGCCACTTGTCCCCCATGCCTTGGGAAGGCCAGGCGGTGGATGCGGAGGACGTGGGCATTAAAGCCGAGGCGGCAAACCAGGCGCCGCTGATTGGGGAAGCGGCTCGGTCCCGATTCCCTGTGCTTCAGGAGGCCGCATTGGTCGTACAGGGCGGCTGTCCCTTGGTCTGGAGGCCAGGCTCTAGGCATGCCCTTCTATAAAAAGGGAGAGGGACGGTGCCTTTTTGTACTTGCCTTCTTCCGCTTAATTTCTTTCTTCTACTCACCATGGTTAGAGGGCGTGCTGGCGCTTCAACGGCGGCGATGAGGCCTCCCAGCGTTGGAGCCTGCCGTGAGGGGGAGAGAAAGGGGACGAGGCCGAGGTCATCACGGTGCTCGGGGAAGAGGAGGACGGGGCGGCATGGCGGCTGCACTCCCGCTGGCGTCCCCTCCTTCATTGGACGGCCATGTTGGAGATCATCCTGGCGAATTCTTCATCAGGTTGTACAAACACGTGTGCGGCCATCTCTGCCTCCCTACCCCATTCGCTCGGGTGATGGAGCAGGTTCCGCCGCAGGCTTTGAGGTTACACATGAGAGGCTACTGGAACGGCAACATGTGGGTCGATGTTGACTTCCCCCGCCCTCACGCCATGTATCTTCGCCATGGGTGGAAGACTTTCGCACGCGCCCATAGTTTTCGAAGGGGCACGTTCTCCAGTTCAAGTTAATGGAGAACGATCTGCTCTCCGTCAAGGTCTTCGGGAGCTGAGGAATCCGCTTATGGTGCTGCATGGAGAGTTCCACTGACAGAGAAAGCTCCTCCTCGAGTGATAGTGACGAGGAGGACAGTGCCAGCAATGATGATGGCGGTGGGTGGGAGGACGACGACTCCGACTCTAGCTGACCATTAGTGCTAGCACCATCATCTGCTCCGCCTCCTCCCCCGGCAAGGCGTCCTGCTGGTTCTGGCGTCGGTGGTTGACGGGCTTCCCCGTCAAGCTCTCCATCGACGCGTTCCCAATGCCTATCTCCGCCTGCGCTTCTCGTACCTAGGTGGAAAGGGGCAAGAACGGGGATTACGAGGCACTTTTCTTTTTCCCAATTTGTAGGCACTTGCCAAGTCTTAATTCCAAATAATGTAATCTCTCGAGTCCATGCTTATGCTCTGTAATATTTGTACTTGTATCAGCATGTCAATGAAAAAGATGACCTTTGCCGACAACCCATGCATGTATACGTCCGTGCAGAGGCGAAACGCCTCTTTAATAAAAATAAATGAGTTTTCCCGGTAAGCTACCTTGCTGGTGCCCTCTGTGCCTGCCGGAGAGTCACATCTGTCGGGTTACAGACACAGGGTCCGACCCCTGCCAATCTCTTTTTACCAAAGGTTACTATGACCATTCCGACCGAAGCAGCATTCGGGTCAGGGATGGGAGCACCTAAGTCCAAAAGGAGTGGAGAGGTTTTCTAACGCACAAGTCACAAGTTACGAACATGGATGGTCAAGTGGTGAACTTTATCTGTTTAATCTGCCGGGGATCGTCGTGTCGGGTAGTCTTCTCGACCTCTTGCCAGAGCGTCAGCACTGCGGCTGAAAGGAGGAGAAGGCAAGATCACGGAACCTTGGCGGTTCGTCAGTACCTACTAGAATGTAAGATAGCATAATATCCTGGACAAGCATGCATGCATATATGCATATACATAAACATGGAAACTAGCAGGATGCTGTACATACTAAAAGTTATTCGACTGCGCACAGGGTATGCACCTGGCTCTGTACATAGGGTTACATGCCTTGCCAGCACGGCTAGTACTAAAGGGGGTTGCCGGGGCTCCCGGCCACCACGCCTTACTGGTAAAACTGGCGAAGATGCTCGATATTCCAGTAGTTGCTCACCAGAATGCCATCTTCGGTCTCCATGCGGACTGCACCGGGCGTGGTGACTCGTATTACCCGATAAGGGCCTTCCCACTTTGGCGTCAACTTGTTTGAATTCTTGGAGTATTGAACATGCCGAAGAACAAGGTCGCCTTCCTCAAGGCTTCGGGCATGAACCTTGCGGCTATCGTAATGACACTAGGCTTGCTAGTAGCGAGCGGCTCACACAACAGCCTAAAGACGATCTTCCTCAAGGAGCTGTTGCATCATCTTGGCGCAACTGCTCTTGCTCAAGCTCATCATAAGCGAGCACTCGAGATGACCCGTATATGAGTTCCGTGGGGAGAACTGCTTCTGCCCCGTATACCAGGGCAAAGGGTGTCTGGCCAGTGGCTCGATTCGGTGTCGTTCTGATTGACCAAAGAACCGTTGGCAATTCATCAATCCACTGATTTCCATACTTGCGTAGCCTGTCGAAAGTTCTTGTTTTGAGGCCTCGCAACACTTCAGCATTTGCCCTTTCTACTTGGCCATTGCTTCTTGGATTAGCAACAGAAGCAAAGCAAACTTTGCTACCAAGGTCTTGGATATACTGCATGAAGGTGCGGCTCGTGAACTGTGTGGCATTGTCGGTGATGACTCTGTTTGGCACACCAACATGGCAAACAAGTCCCTTGAAGAACTTGACGGCCGACTGCGCAGTCACCTTTCTCACTGGCTCCACTTCGGGCCACTTTGTGAGCTTGTCAATTGCAAGGTACAGGTACTCAAAGCCCCCGACAACACGGGGATAGGGGCCCAGTATGTCGAGCCCCCAGACCAAAAATGGCCAGGAAAGAGGAATTTTTTGAAGGGCCTGGGTTAGTGTATGAAGCTTCTTTGAATGGAACTGGCACGCTTCACGCTTGGTTACTACTGCAGTTGCATCCTAGAGAGCGGTGGGCTAGAAGGAACCTTGCCGGAATGCTTTGTCGGCAAGGGCTCTTGACCCTATGTGGGAGCCACATATGCCTCTGTGTATCTCTGCCAACAGATCCATTCCGTTCTCCCGAGGAATACATTTCAATTTCATGATGTTCGATCTCCTTTTGTATAGGACATTATCCACAAACTAGTACTTGCTGGACCGACAGGCTACTTTTTCTGCTTCTTCCTGCTCCTCAGGGAGCTCCCCTGTTTGGAGGAAACGAACAATATGTTGTGCCCATGCTGGAGCCTAAGGCTCGACGGCAAGGACCAAAGGCGTGTCTTCTGCTGCGGGGGCAGTCGTCTCTACGGCAAGGGCTTGGGGCCCTGCTGGAGGCTGTTGCTCCCCGGCAAGCTTGGGGTACCCGGCAACTTCCTTGCCGACGGCTCCTGGCAGCTCAGCGGGAAAGTACTTGCTGGGCCCCACTTTCCTTTGCTTGTTCTATCCTGCTGCTGCTTCTATGGATGGCTAGGCTAATTGAAGCACAAAGGTACCTGGTTCCACAGGCAACTTGAGGGCAGCATGTTTTGACAAGTCATCGGCAATGTTGTTCTCTGCTCGAGGAACATGCTCTGCTTGTAGACCGTCAAAGCGCTCCTCCAACTTCCTCACTTCATCCACATAGGCCTCCATCAATGGGCTCTCATAATCCTTGTTGATTTGTTTGACGACATGCTGCGAATCACCTCTGACGATGAGCTTCCTGATTCTGAGGTCCGTCGCGATCCTGAGACTAGCAAGCAACCCCTCGTACTCTCCGGTGTTGTTCGTTGACTTTTCCCAGGAAAAGTGCATCTAGACAACATACTTGAGGCGCTCTCCGGTGGGTGCGACGAGTAGCACGCCAGCACCAGCACCTTGCAACGAGAAAGCCCCATCAAAGTACATAATCTAGTGACCACTTGCCTCTTTGTCGGGGAGAGCGGTCTCTTGAACTTCTTCGTCGAGCGTGATGTTCATTCTGTTATGAACTCTGCCAATGCTCTGCTCTTGATCGTCGAAGTTCTTTCAAACTTGAGGCCAAAGCTTGATAGTTCCAACGTCCACTCCACAATCCTCCTAGTTGCATCTGGATTGTGCAAGACCCATTGCAACGGGAGGCGAGTGACGACGGTGATCTCATGTGCTTGGAAATAGTTATGCAACTTTCTTGAGTCCATAAGGAGGCCGAAAAGCAGCTTCTGCATACCAAAATACCTTGATCTAGCCTGCTGCGAGAGGGAGCTGAAAAAATAGACTGGGTGCTGCATCACCTTCTTTTGTATTACTTCGCTCAATTGCGTGGACTCTGTCTTGCCAGGACTGGACTCTGCCCGGGGCTCTGCCTTGCCGGCATCGGGCCCTGCCGGCCCCAACTCTTCATCCAACGGCCTCGCCGCTGCTGTTGCCTCTTCCTCAACTTCTCTCTGCGCCACTAGCACAGCACTAACCACTTGATTCGTTGCTGCCAAATACAGCAACAACGACTCTTGTGGTTCGGGTGCGACTAGTATTGGCGTAGAGGAGAGGTACCTCTTCAAATCTTGCAGTGCTGCCTCTGCCTCCGGAGTCCATTTCATTGGACCCGCCTTTTTCAAAATCTAGAAAAAGGGAAGGGCGTGCTCAGCAGATTTAGAGATGAACTTACTCAGGGTGACAACGCAGCCGGCAAGCCTATGGACATCCTCGACTCGTTTCGGCGCCTCAATCTGCTCAATTCCTTTGATCTTGTCGGGATCCACTTCGATTCTGCGTTGAGACACAAAGAACCCAAGAAGTTTGCCGGATGGGACACTGAACACACACTTCTCTGGGTTGAGCTTGAGGTTGATCTTATGCAAATTTGCAAAGGTTTCCTCCAGATCCTGCACGAGCGTGGCCTTGTCCTTGGTTTTGACCACTATATCATCCATATGAGCTTCCATATTTCTATGTAGCTGGGGCTCAAAACCAAGTTGGACCGCTCGATCGAATGTTGAACCAACGCTCTTCAACCTGAAAGGCATTAGTACGAAATAGTACGTATCACATGGGGTGATGAACGTGGTCTTTTCTTCATCTTCTTTCTTCATGAAGATTTGATGGTATCCTGAGTAGGCGTCAAGGAACGACAGTAGGTTGCACCCAGCAGTGGAGTCCACTATCTGGTCAATGCGTGGTAATGAGAAAGGATCCTTTGGACAGGCTTTATTGATATCAGTATAGTCAATACACAGCCTCCATTTCCCATTCGCCTTACGCACTACCACTGGATTGGCCAACCACGTCGGGTGTAGTACTCCCTTGACCAAACCTGTTGCTTCCAACTTCCTGATCTCCTCGATCATGAACTCTTGTCGCTCCAAAGCTTGCTTTCTGACCTTCTGCTTGATGGGTCGCGCATGGGGACAAACAGCAAGGTGGTGCTCAATCACCTCCATGGGAACGCCGGGGATGGCGAATGCTTGCCATGCAAACACATAGACATTCGCCCGTAGGAAGGCGACGAGCGCTCTTTCCTATTTGCTGACAAGGGTGGAGCTTATGGTAAAAGCTCCGCCTGTGCCATCCTCCCTGAGGGGTACCTTCTTGGTTTCTAGTGAAGCCCGCTTGGACTTTTTGCTCTTGCCAGTAGAGCTCTCTAACACGTCCTCAGTGGGAATGCAGGACTCTGGAGAGGCGCATTTGCCAGAGTGAGTGCAGGAGCCCTTGCCGGATCCAGGAGCCTTGCCGGCGGCCAAAGCCTTGCAGGTCTTCTTCTCGGTGGCGGGAGCAAGTATCTTGGCGGCGGACACTGCAACTGCCTCTCGGTAGAGCTAATCAACACAGGTGAGCGCATCCCTCTTGTTGCAGCTGACGGTGATGATGCTCATCGAGCGGGCATCTTGACTTGTTATGCAGCGTAGTGTGGCCGCCAAGAACTTGGCTGCTATTTGGATAGCCAGAATCTGTTATATAGTAGCAGGATCTCGGCAACATCGAAAATGATCCTCTATGTCCTGAAGTTTAGGTCGCCACCAAATGTGACTGGTAGCGTGACCTTTCCCTTGGGCTGGCATCTCCCTGGATTGGTCCCTTGGAACGTACCCGTTTCCTCGAGATCTTCATCAGCGATCTGCAACCTCTTCATTACGTTGGGCGAGATCAAGTTCAGACCGGCCCCACCGTCAACTAACATTTTCTTCACCGTGAGGTTGCGTATTGTGGGTGAGACCAAAAATGGCAAACACCTGACCACGGTTGTGCGGTCAGGGTGATCCTCGGCGTCGAAAATGATAGGCGTGTGGGACCACTTTAATGGCTTCTGGGCGTCGACCATCGGTTATGTCGCATTAATCTCACGAGCACACTGTTTAAGTTGGCGATGGGAGGAATGCAACGAGGAATCTTCGTCAACACACATGACCTCTGTCGCCTTCTGAAACTCATGCTCGGTGGACTTGTCATCATCATCATGATCGTCATCCTCCTCTTTCTTGTCGCGTCCTCGGGCAAGCCTCTCTTGTTGCTTCTCCTTGTCGCCGCGACCTCCTCGGCCACCGCCCTTCTTTCCGGATCCCTCAGCGCCACCTTGGCCCTTCTCTTTATCTCATCTCTCGTACTCAGGCCCCTGCTTCTCCATCAGTTGCTCAACTTGGTGGTAGTTTTGGAGGTCGTGGCCCTTGGTACGATGAATCTTGCAATTCTGCTTGTTGGAGCCCGCTGACTTGCCGGAAGCTGCTAAGGCCCGGCAGGCGTTGCACCCGACAATATCCTTGTCGGGGTCGTCAACCTTGGCCTTCTTAGCGGTGCCGGGGTCGCCAGATTCCTCGATGGCAAGCATGGTCTTGCCCTTGCGCTTCCTGTTGCGTCGTTGGCCCTTCTTTGCCTGGGAGACAACGTCGTCATCTTCTGAGTCACTTCCCGCGTCGGCATCCTCGCCGGGGTACTTTCTTCCTTCCTTAGCTCGTACACATCTGTCGGCCAGAACATATAGTTCGGCAACATCCACAACCTTGTTCATCGCCTGCTCTTCACGCATCTTGCGACTGCACATGTTCTAATGGAACGCGCTGATGGCATCGGCGGGATGAATGTCAGGGATGTTGTATTGCACACGGCTGAATCTTTGTATGTATTTACGCAAGCATTTGCCGTCCCTCTGAGGGATCACATGCAAGTCACTTTCCTGGCCAGGAGCTATGTGGCCGCCCGTAAAGGCACCGACAAACTTGTGGCACAGATCCGACCAAGAGGAGATGAAATCTATCGGCAAGTGCATCAACCATGACCTGACATTGGGCTTAAGCACCAACGGGAAATAGTTGGCGAGCACCTTGTCGTCCCATGCTCCGGAAGATTGCATCAAGATGGTGTAGACGCTCAGGAACTCAGATGAATGGGTCTTGCCGTCAAACTTCTCCTGGACCTCCGATTTGAACGTGCGGGTGTTAGGACACTGGAACTGCCATAGCTCACGGGTGAACGCTGGACAGGTTATTGCGTCGGGCAAGTCGCCAACATCCCACGGTGCAGGCCTGTACACAGTAGCCCCATGACGCCTATCAGATTGGTGACGCGCCTCCCGTCACCGCTCGATAGTGGTCCGGGCGTCTTCCTTGAGGCGCTCCTGAAGAACTTGACGTTGGTCGCAACGCCCTCGTGGGTCAGATGACGTCGTGGACATGTTATCACGGGCGTTAACCCAACGGGCCGGCCGTGGTGGAGGGGAGTGCACCATGGTTGCGGGCCTCCAACCCTTCCATTGTCAACGCGCGCCGACTTAGTGGCCCGTCACCGCGAGGGACTTGCTTCCTGGTGGCCATCCTTATTGGCATGGCCGATCAGGCTTTGGATGGCATCCCTCCACTCTTCTTGCTTCTCCGCAGCAGGAGGAAAGTCGAGGAGCAGCTGAGCTCGTGCCAATGCTTCCGCTCGCGTCGGTGGCAGCGACAGGAGCGAGGAATGAGAGGAACTTAGACTTCTAACTATGTTATAAGGAGTTCCATCACGATTCCGCAGCCGCACGCATTTTTTGCCAACATCATGGCGTGCATGTTGGCCCTGCGCATCCTGAGAGTGACGCTGAGGGCTCTTGCCATGGCGGCCTTGGGGTCCTCAGCGATGGCGCTATTAAATCGCGCCTGGTGATCGTCTCCAACGTATCTATAATTTTGATTGTTCCATGCTATTATATTACCCCCTTTTGGATGTTTATGGGCTTTATTTTACACATTTATATCATTTTGGGACTAACCTACTAGCAGGAGGCCCCGCCCGTATTCTTTTTTTTGCCTATTTGAGTATTTGAAGAAAAGGAATATCAAGCGAGTCCAAGCGGAATGAAACAACCGGGAGCATGATTTTTGGAGCGAGCGTGATCTGGAGAACTTCAGTGCAAGTCAACAAACTGCGAGGCGGCCGGAGAGCAGGGCGCGCCCACCCCTCAGGCGCACCCCTATCTCTGGGCCCCACAGTGACCACCGATGTACTTCTTCCTCCTATATATACCTCGTGCCCGAAAACATCCGAGAGCCAGCGAAACACAATTTCCACCACCGTAACATACGTATCCACGAGATCCCATCTTGGAGCCTTTGGCGCTCACGGAGGAATCGACCACGGAGGCTTCTACATCAACACCATAGCCCCTCCAATGAGTTGTGAGTAGTTTACCACAGACCTTCGGGCCCATAGTTATTAGCTATATGGCTTCTTCTCTCATTTTGGATCTCAATACAATGTTCTCCCCCTCTCTTGTGGAGATCTATTCGATGTAAACTCTTTTTGCGGTGTGTTTGTCGAGATCCGATGAATTGTGGGTTTATGATCAAGTTTATCTATGAGAAATATTTGAATCTCCTCTGAATTATTTTATGTATGATTGAGTTATCTTTGCAAGTCTCTTCGAATCATCAGTTTGGTTTGGCCTACTAGATTGATCTTTCTTGTCATGGGAGAAGTGTTTAGCTTTGGGTTCAATCTTGCGGTGTCCTTTCCCGGTGACAAGAGGCAGCAAAACACGTGTTGTATTGTTGCCATCGAGGATAAAAGATGGGGTTTATATCATATTGCTTGAGTTTATCCCTCTACATCATGTCATCTTTCTTAATCGTTACTCATTTCTTTATGAACTTAATACTCTACATGCAGGCAGGAGTCGATCGATGTGTGGAGTAATAGTAGTAGATCTGGAGGAGTCGGTCTACTTGTTGCGGGCGTGATGCCTATATACATGATCATGCCTAGATAATCTCATAATTATTAAGCTTTTCTATCAATTGCTCGGAGTAATTTGTTCACCCACCGTAATACTTATGCTATCTTGAGAGAAGCCACTAGTGAAACCTATGGCCCCGGGTCTATCTTTTATCATATAAGCTTTCAATCTACTTTTATTTGCATCTTTACTTTTTGCATCTATATTATAAATACCAAAATATATTTATATTATCATACTATCTCTATCGGATCTCACTTTACATGAAGTGGCCGTGAAGGGATTGACAAGCCCTTTATTGCATTGATTTGCGAGTTCTTTGTTTGTTTGTGTAGGTCGTGGGACTTTTGAGGCCTCCTCTTTGGATTGATATCTTGGTTCTCAAAAACTGAGGGAAATACTTATGCTACTATTGCTGCATCACCCTTTCCTCTTCAAGGAAAACCAACGCAAGCTCAAGACGTAGCAACGAGCTGGGAGGACCGCTGCCGTGCACTGGTGGGGGCGTCCTTCCGCCCTTGGAGGTCCTCGCGACACCCATAGGTAGCACGGCTCCGTCCTTGGGCGCGGCGGCGTGCGCGCTGTTGTCGCCACGGCGGCCGCCGCCGCTCGTCTTGCTTCTTGTATGGTGTGGACGATCTTGATCTCCTCCGCCACCAGCGTCTGCCACGTCACCCGTCCATGCTGGCACGGGCGGAGCAGCTGCAGACAAACCGACCGCTGTGATCGTCTTCTTCTTCGGAGCCATGGCGGTGAAGAAACTGCTATACTAATGGCTAAACCAGATTTTCACAACTAACTCCCCATACATGGCGTGCCAAAGATGTCAGGGAAAACAAACACCTATGGGATCAGGGGAGATCCCTTCTACGTTTGGCCGGGAGAGGAGCTGCACGAAGAGCGAGTCTAGAAGTGAGCATAAAGGAGATTTTTACCCAGGTTCGGGCCACACAGGTGCGTAAAACCCTAGTCCTGCTTGTGTGTATATTTGTGATCTTGAGCTCTTGAACTAGCTGCGGTGCATGCCCAGTTGGAAAAGTCTGAATCCTCTCTCAGTACGCCTCGGGCCTCCTTCTATACGTAAAAGGGGTTGCGACAGTGGCACACAGGAGATTGTTTGGCACCACTAGTGCAGAACCGGGCAATAGCACCGGTTTGTAAGGCCCTTTAGTGCCGGTTACATAACCGGCACTAAATTGTGGTCACTAAAGGCCCCCCCCTTTAGTACCGGTTCAGCCTGAACGGTGCTAAAAGGCGACCACGTGTACGAGCCGACTTGAGGGCTGGAGCCCTTTAGGCGGTTGGTAAGACCAACCGATACTATAAGGTTTGGGGGTTTTAGTTTTATGATTTCTTTTCATTTAATTTTGTGTTTCCATTTTAATTCTTTTTAGTTTCTTTGGTATTTTACGATACTACACATTGTACCGTTATGCATATATATATAAATAGAATTTCTAGTAGAACCAATCATCGAGTTCAACATGATTGTCATGATATTATGGCGTTCATATATAACACCACAAAAGCAAATCACTTAAGTTGAGCGAAGAACACGGACATGAAAGGACAAGTACTAATTAAAAGCACATGAAGAACTAGCTGAATCACTCTGCTAGCTTCTCTCTCTCTGGTAAAATAGCATAGAACATGTATAGCTCTCTGATTGATCATCTTTGGAGCATGTCGATGAACTCTGTCTCCTAATCGTAAATTTGGGCTTCTCATTGCTGCCACCTAGTACTTCTCTGCGATCATTAACAATTTTCCTCCAATCTTTCACTATTAAGCATTCATCGCTTCTAGAAATCCTGAATGCATTCATGTGCAATCACGAGGATATCTTGGCCGTAAGCTAACAATTGACATCGACCTTTAGTCTCGATCCCTGAGCACAAGCTGTCATCAGAGTCCTGTTGAAGAACATCATATAGTACTTAATTAATATACTTAGCAATGAAACTTTAGCAAAAAAATATGTATGCAAAATTTGCCTTTGAGGACAAATAGTAAATATCTTACCATCATTCCTAAATAGATGTGACCTTAGTTCAATATCATCACTATTAATTACATGCGTTTTGAGTACTAACATTTCTAAGTGCGGGAAGAAAATTTGTCTTGGCGGTATGAAGATCCTCAAGCCATGAAACATAATGACTTATCTCCTCGCAGTTTAGTTCAGCTCTGGGGACGATAGTAGGTCCTGTCTACCAAGCGCCGGACATGTTTGGTTGAATGGAGATAAGCTGTCAATAGAAATTAGTTGTCGATTATTTTTGAAATAAGCAATATCAAAGACAAAAATATAGTTGGAAGAACTCACATAATGGTAGAAGCTGGGCGTCGCACATCGACCCATATGTCTCTTTTACCTTCAATATCATCTTCCGGACGAATATCAAAGGTGATAACCATACAAGGCTCAAATGCATAAGCCTTGCATAGTGCTTGCCAAGTTTTGCATTCAAAATAGGTGTGCGTGTGTGTATTGTATACTTTGACGTTGAAATTATAACCATCATGCTCAGTTTTTAGGTAAGCTCTCTTTACCTCCATAGTTTCCATATCTTTGAAACCTATCTTATCCAAGACAAAAATTCTTGCATGGCAGGGGATGCGCTAGTAGAATAGTGAAAATTAAAAATTATAAGTCAGGCAAATGAAGCATATATAAGTCATGCTTAATTACGAAAACAGACTTGTCGTTGTGACTTCTTGTATCGAATTCGAAAGTCTCATCGACATGATCTTGAATAAGCCTACCATCAACAAGGAAATTTACTGTCGCCATGGGCATGGTCTTCTGATATTGGCACATAATGAAATTTTTCCGTCGTCGAGGCGACATTTCCTATGTTCATATTAGTGAAGCATTAAACACTTACTAATTCAATTAATTCAACTACTTCTATTAATTCAACTAAGCATTTACTAAAAATAAACTAGTTATATTAATTCGATTAGTTCAACTAAGCATTTACTAAAAACAAACTAGTTCTATATATTAATTCAACTAGTTCAACTAAACTTTACTAAAAATAAACTAGTTATATTAATTCAACTAGTTCAAAGTAAGCATTTACTAAAAATAAACTAGTTCTATATATTAATTCAACTAGTTCAACTAAGCATTTACTAAAAATAAACTAGTTATTAATTCAACTAGTTCAACTAAGCATTTACTAAAATAAACTAGTTCTATATATTAATTGACAAGTTCAACTAAGCATTTTCTAAAAATAAACTAGTTCTATATATTAATTCAACTAGTTCAACTAAGCATTATATTTACTAAAATAAACTAGTTATTATATTAATTCAACTAGTTCAACTAAGCATTTACTAAAATAAACTAGTTATATATATTAATTGACTAGTTCAACAAAGCATTTACTAAAATAAACTAGTTATATTAATTCAATTAGTTCAACTAAGCATTTACTAAAAATAAACTAGTTCGCTCTATATATTAATTCAACTAGTTCAACTAAACATTAATATATTTCTAATTCATCGATGATAACATTTCTTACATTCTAAAAATAATCTAGATAGTTCTAATTCATCGAAACATTATAGAAAACAGAAAACAAGTAAAAAAATATGTGTGTGTGTAGTACGTGTGTGTGTATATGTGTGTACGTACATGTGTAGTGTACGTGTAGTGTGTGTGTGTGTGTGTGTGTGTGTGTTTGTGTGTGTTTGTGTGTCTGTGTGTGTGTAGTGTGTGTGTGTGTGTATGTGTGTACGTATGGGTGGGCGAGTAGCGTGCAATTGGTGAAAGCGAGAAATGACGGCATGGCGGCGGGGCGAGGGGCGGCTGACAGGCGGGTCGTCGGCGCAGGATCGATAAGCGGCGAACGAGGCGCGGCGGCAGGCGGCAACGGCGAGGCGGCGGGGAGCGCGTGGCGGCAACGACGGCGCGGCGAAGCGGTGTGAAGCGATAACGCGGCGGTAGCGTGGCGTCGTCGTCGTCGGAGCGATAGATCGAAGGACTCTCGCGAAGTGGAAAAAGGAAGTGGCAGCGATAACTGAATTTTCGTAAGTGCCATATATATAGGAGGGCCTTTAGTCTTGGTTGGAGCCACGAACGGTACTAAAGGCCAATTTTAACCAACCAAGCGGCGGGAAGCGAGGCCTTTAGTACGGTTGGTGGCTCCACCGGTACTAAAGCTGCTTTACAATAATGCGGTTGGAGCCACCAACCGGTACTAATGTATCTTGATGCCACGCTTGATGCGCTATATTTAATCCCACCTCGCCCGGCGAAGAAGCGGACGCCTGGTTTATAAACCCGACCCAGTACGCCCTTTTGAACTCCTCAATTTAGCGAGGCTTACAGGCTAACTAGGGAGTAGCCTTTGCCCTGTGAACTCTTTGAGGCCCCTCTTGGGCATGTATTTGCACAAAGGTGTGGAAGGCCCACAGGCGCGCCCCAACATTTTGTTATAATTTTTCTTTTACGCATTATTTATTTTCTTCTATTTATTTTTGAGTAATTTTTTTTATATAGTTATTTATTTTACTTCTTTTTTCTTCTATTTATTTACGAGTAGTTTTTTCGTATTTAGTTTCTTTGTTAATATTTTTGCTTTATATAATTTTTTATATTCTGCATTATTTATTTTCTTCTATTTATTTTGAGTAATTTTTATATAGTTATTCATTTTACCTTTATTTTTTCTTCTATTTATTTACAGTAGTTTTTTTTCTTCGTATTTAGTTTCTTTGTGAATATTTTTGCTTTATATAATTTATTTTCTTTTCTACATTATTTATTTTCTTCTATTTATTTTTGAGTAATTTTTTTATATAGTTATTTCTTTTACCTTTCTTTTTTTTTCTTCTATTTATTTACGAGTAGATTTTTTTTTGCGTATTTAGTTTCTTTGTGAATATTTTTGCTTCTTCTTCTTCTCCTTCTTCTCCTTCTTCTTCCTCTTCTTCTTCCTCCTCCTCCTCCTCTTCTTCTTCTTCTTCTTC